>DWUN01001881.1:0-15261 GCA_018249975.1 Passova gellias | reverse complement strand
ACGGCGGACGAGCGCGGCGCCGCGCTGTCCTTCGACGAGCAGAGGAAGCTCATGATCGAGCTGGACAAGTTCTCGCACCCCAGTAAGTGGAACCTTGCAAGAGAGACCTCGGGTTGCCCGTTACAATACCTTTAGATTCCAAAATGCACCGAAGGTAAAAAAGAAATTACAAAATTTGTCAGATAGGACTTTGCGACAATATGTTTTCGTATGTCGTATAGTTATATCAAAACAGACAGACCACTTATGAAGCAAACTTGACGACAAATGCCAATGGATTGATTCGTGAACACGTCAATAATTCCTTAACCTACAAGAATTGAAATAAGAACTACTTCCATTCTAATACCAGAGATGTACAAAATACCCCGTACAAAGTATCTGGAATACAAAATGCAAGATACCTTTTCAATTACGTATTTCAGATACCAGATACAAAATACTTTCGAGATAGGTGTCTGAAATATTAGATACAACATAGGTACGTTTCAAATACCTTTTAAAGATAAAATACTTTTGTACGCAAACAACATTTGAATGAATTTAAATTTCTTTATTATATACATTATCGCAAGTCAAAATTTTTATTTTGTTGTATTTTTTTAAAGAAAAAGACTTAAGTAAGACTAGTTAGTTGCTCTGCCATACGAAATGGAAAAAGTTGTCCTGCCATACAAAATGATATGCACGTCGTGCTCCCTCCAGTCCGTGCAAACTCCTCCGTGCTTCACCGGCAGCGGCGCGGCGGCATTCATTTTTCAATTAATTTTCTTTCGTTTGACGTTTAAAATCCGTAAAATCTTTTGAACGGAATGTCCGATTTGAATCAACTAAAAGGCAATTTATAGGTATTGAAACAGTCTTACTTAGGAAATGATTTATTAGGATAAGGATCAATGCAAAAGTATTTTACAAATGTAAAATACTAAGATACAGATACATTTACATACAGATAATTTTAAACACGCGTTTTAGATACAAGATGGAAATACGTATTCTGTATCTTGTACGAGTATCTGTATTTCAGATAATTGTATCTTAAATAAGTCACATCTCTGTCTAATACAATATATTAAGGAAGTTGCTCGCCCCCAGTGCCACCCGGCAGAAGCACCATCACCCGCCGCAGCACGGAATCTTCAGTGACTATTCCCTACGAGCGAACTTTCCGTAAGCAGGGCGACCGGCCGGGCAGGCCGGGCACGCCGGCCGCGGCCGAGTTCGATTTCTGCGGTTGCGGCTGGCCACACCATATGCTGATTCCCAAGGGTACCGCTGCGGGATATCCTGTGGTACTCTTCGTCATGATATCCAACTGGGAACATGACAGTGTAAGAGTCTATTTTTAAAACTTTATACAATTTTGTGGGCGTTGAACGTTTTTTGTCGTGACATATTCATTACATCTGATATCATTAAATGAGAAGACAACGTGTGTTTGTGTAGTTTGTGACCACCTGCTCTTTGGTCCCCAGGTGGAACGAGACACGGCTGGAATATGCACCAATGCAGCCTCATACTGTGGTCTCCGGGATCGTAAATATCCCGACCGCCGTGCCATGGGATTCCCCTTCGACCGCCCGGCTCGGGCTTCGAACCTAAAGGACTTTTTGAAGCTTAATATGGCTTTCCAAGAGTGCAAAATTCAGTTTACCGATCAGATCCGCCAGAGGGCACAACAGGCGTAGATAGGAGAATATACGTAGATGCTAAATATGACAATAATTGTTTGCTCACCGAAGCCCGAACTGGAAGTGTGCTCACAAACATTGAGCTGTTGGCAATATCGACTTGGCTACGGATAATGGACATCGACTTTAGGTACACTTAGCTTAGAAATTGGTCACTTACTTTAGCTAATACTGTATGATGTAACTCTTAAGTTCGTACACTTTATTAATACTTCCTCGTATATAAGACTGAATAAATCTAGCCTTTCTCAATAACGTTTTTTATTTCATTATTTTGTCCCTTTCATTGAGGTTGACATTTCTCCCCGGTTATCTGAAGTCCTCGGTCGCGCTCGTATCCCTCAGTGTGTACAACAGTGAAGGTGTCAATCTATACTTTTATTCCCCAAATTTACGTTTTCCACCACTCCGGTCCTACGGCGAACCACTCGATGAAACTTCTCCCAAAATGTTAATAGAGCGAAAGTATGTCAAAGCAAGGGAAATATAGATCGTGTCCGTAACGTGCTCCGTTCCCCAGTGCTCCCCGAGGCTAGCGGTCGCGGGAGGCCGTCGTCGCTCTGTTGGTTTTTGCGGTGAACGTGATTAATTTGCATTTCATCAATACTTTCTCCCGGCTCTGGAGTCTCTCGCGACGTACGATTGTGTCTGCGTGCTATTTTTGTATAGTATTATTGAACGATGTCACGGACGTGTCCCATGGGTTTCATATAAACTTTTAGTAAAAGTGATACTATGAGTTTTTTATTCGTTGTAAGAAAACTATGTATGTACATGCAGTAACATAAATGAACGGAGATTGGCAGATGTCACCGTTGAAACGAGTGATATGTGAAACCCGCCCACGAGTGTGTAATGTAGGGGATGTGCGACATGTAGGGTCCAGTCTACACCTGTACGAACTGAGCTACTGGATTTTTTTGTAACATAAATAAAAAGCAATTTAATGAATCAATAATATTTATTGACCTCAATTCAATTAGGAAATCACAAACTTACATTTTAATAATAATTTTGAAAATTTTCATATTCATTGCAAACGATTTTGCGAATGCATACAAAGCTTAAAAAATAAAACTAAAATTTTACAAAAAAATTACACAAACATGTATGTATTTCTAAATAACATAGGGCTTCGATCTAGGATTTATTACAAAAGACTTGCGCAACTAAATCTGTGGCAATTGGGATCGGTCTCAATAAAGTAATATATGAGTAGGTACGAGTGCACGCCCTGCCTGTTTCAAAACAAACAATCGAAACAGATTGTGCGTGTAATATATTTACACAAATATTGTGTCAGTACGTGTAGGATATAGTTAAATATTTTTGAAATGACCTTTAATCTGTCAGGTTTACTGGCGGCTGCGGTTGAGAGTTGCGCGGAAAGTAACGGAAGTGCGACATGATGAACCGCTTCCGTGACTTAGCCGTGTACCTACATTTGAGGAGGTATATTATTGTGTAAAAAGGATATAAACGGGTCTATTGACATATAATTTTAATTTCATTAAAAATTTATTATATTTAATATCTTTTCAAGTATTTATGTGTTGCGTGCATTTCGTCTCGTCGAGACAAGTTTTTTTAAGTAGTGAGACCGCATCGTCACCGATATATCAATTATAATAATTAATTATTTGTAAGCATTCACAAGACGGAATGGCGTCGTGAGCATATACAGCTGTTAGCTGATCGCCGACGTCTACTAGTGGGAGAGGCATTTGAGGAAGAAGAGAAGGCATCGGATTCAATCTTTACTTACTGCACTACGGGGCCGGGTCGTCGTCGCACTTGCGGTATTTATTTACGAGACACGAAAAAATTTTATACATCGCAAAACATTTTATGTAGCCTTCACGTCACAAAAGCGTTCCGATTCAAATATTCATTACTTAATTTAAAAAATATACAAGATTTCAAAACTTACTCGGATATTATATAATATTAATAATATATTTAAAAGCTTTCCCTAATCATCTATCACAACATTTAAAGGCAATATAACAATTGGACCATTCGCTTGCCGGGAGGAGGGTGAAGACGCAATATTATCTCCACTACATAGTGTGTGTCCGGATCGAGAACTCTGATTCAAAACTCTTTCATCAAATATATTTCTGTTTCTGTTACTCTAGTAACATATATTTATTTAGATAATATATTAGTTAAACATAGTGTGTGTACCTATGTTATTCTAATATTTCTCGATTTTTTTTTCTACATAGAAACCACATAATCATAGTGAGTTCCTAAAAGAATTGTAATGTGATTTAAACCGATTTAAACTTGACATAAAAGTGTAAAAAAATAAAAAAATCCGAAATCATAGTTATTGTTAAACCATAATGTCTATGCTGGACATTAGTTTCATAGATTTATCAAGTAGTGTTATAACTATTGATATTTAGACAAACAGTGGTCAAAACGATACACTTTGTGTATAATAAAATAACGACTTGTGTTTATTAAATATGTATTTTTAACTATTTCTCCTATTTTGTTCATATCTTGCTGCCCACATCCGTGTCTTCAAAAAAGGCATACAACGTAGGTAGTCACGCCATAGACAAGAAGAATATTAGGACGTAATATAAATATTAGTCGAAAGAAGAAACTCTTTATAACTAGCTCATGCAGCTTGGAGGCGATAGGGACGGAGAATAAATGCTAATTTCCATAGATAAGTGTCAATATATAAGATAGAAAATTGCTAATTTCCATAGATAAGTGTCAATACATACGAGTAAGATAGAAAATTGCTAATTTCCATAGATAAGTGTCAATATATAAGACAGAAAATTGCTTATGTCCATAGATAAGTGTCAATATATACGAGTAAGATAGAAAATTGCTAATTTCTTTCGGCGCTTTACTTTGCCGCCATTTTGAATGTCAAATAAATTAGCGTATCGCGACTGAAAAATATATAGAGTCTATCATGAGTACATACAATTGTATATAATGTCATTGCTTTTCAATGTGAAAATTGTTACACAAGTAGGGTCTGCGTGGACGAGCGGATTGGCAGCGAAGCGACTAATTTAAAAATCTAAATTCAATTTAAATCTTCTAAATATGATTGTAATTAAAATAACGAATTAAAATGATGTCTCTCGCCGTGACTTTATTTTGTTACTTTAATTACAATGGTATGCAGAAGGTTTTTTATGTTGAATTTAGACTGTCACTAAATTGGTTGCTACGTCCTCGCTCCGTTCGTGGGTGGCGAGCCTTTCCCGACTTTAATTTATGTGCTTATTTAGTGGAAGTTAGTAGAAGAAATGCTATAGTCAGTGAGAAGCACGAATACTATGATTGCAAATTTCTTTTTTCTTAATTTAAATGCACCGAGCTGTATATTTTTAATACTAGTTACTAATTTTGTTTAAAAGAAGGATTACATTTTTAGTATCATGTGTTGATATTATACTTACAAAGTAAAAAAAGTTAAGACACAACATTTTACAAGACTTCTACCAGCACACAATTAAACGTAATTATTATTTCAATATCGATTTAAAACGTTTAAGTAAAATTTATTAATTATTAAATTAATGGACGCTTATTTATTGTATAATTATTTTAAGTATTTCAATATTCTTTAATTTTAAGTACTAGTGAACAAAGAAAATACTATTTCGTGGTCAGTTTCTAACAGATGAAACATTACATTTTTAAAAGTAGCGTGCCGACATTTTAAGGTTCAAATACGTTGTGTAATTGAAAGTAAAAATTAAATAATATCGATTTATTGTCTGCTAAATAAATACTTGATGCGGGTACAGATATCACGTATGTAACTGTGCTAAGTTTTAGTTCTTAGAGAATATTTTTTTTTTTTTACCTCCGGAACGTCTATGCATAAATGATTTTTAAGTTTTGAAATAAATCAGTATAAGTAATAAGTACGTATTAGAAATGTACACGAACCTCATAGTTTCCTAGAATTCTAAAGAGAATTTTTGTTAATTGAACACTATCAATATTTTTTTTATTTGTTATTTCATGTAAAAATTATTAAAAAAAGCTACATGGACAATTCGTTGGTAATTATGGTCTAAACCACAAACAATGTACTATTGTTTGGGTTTTATAAATGTAAAGTTAAGAACATGATTATTTTTCATTATTATCTACTGAGTGACATTTTGAATGTATGTAGTTGTGTGTTGTGTGTTGTGTGTGGTGTGTGGTGTGTTGTGTGTTGTGTGTTGCGCTACTGTGATTTCTTTCTTTTTCGTCGCTTTGCTTTTTAATTTTTAATTGTTAATCTGTACTGCGGCTAGTTCCGTGCTCGTCGAGACATTTAGAGGACTCTGAATACTTTAGAGGACATTCGCAGTTATTATTATTTTGATGAATACAAAATGGCAAATATTTAATTTAACTTTGTCGCGCTGGCTTCCGAGGCGCCTCCGCCGCACGCATAACTTCATTTAAAAACAACATAACGATAATGTCGGCCGATGTTTGAGGTGAATCTATACAATTTGTCTTTTTAAGTCGATGACTGAACTGGAGTGTATTTCGTACCAAATAAGTAGATACGAGTATACGTCACTTTAGTCCTTTATCTAAACCTTAAAATGTAGTTTATAGTGCGATTACAAAATTGGATAACATATCGAAATATTTACAGTCCTATTAAAATTTTACTTTACGACTAGCCGAGGAATGAAAAATATTAAATTTTATGTATAAATCACGACACCTAACTATATAGCTAACTAGATATATAAAAATATCATTTCAGTGCTTCGCGCCGATGCTATAATTGCTAAAACCTCACTTTTTGTCAAAATTACTAAACCTAATACAATAAACCCATCGCTTTCACTAGACACGGGGAAGATACAGGGTGTGGTGAAAATAGAGTCGTATTTAAGACAAGAATTTAAGTTATTCCATGCCCATAGTTGTGTATTTACACATCATATTTAGGTATCTCTACACCCTGTATATGTTAGAAAAGAAAGTGTATTATAATTTAGACAATTAAATCAAAACTTCGTGTTACATTGTGCAAATTTCTCTTGTATTGTATCGATGCCACGAAAAGGTGTCACAGCATTAATTAGAGGATACTCGTTAAGACGTAAAAAACTAAATTTGTCAGTTGCCAAAAGGAAAGAAACGAGTTTTTTGAATAATATTATCAAAGAGATTTTTTTTTTGTAAATTTTAATACCTACATTTCTAATTTTTTTGTTCAAATATCATTAAAAGTTGCGCCACAATAATTACTTAGAATTTTTATTTTTTAGAAGTATTAAGTATTAAAAAATATTTTTTAGAAGTATTAAGTATTAAAAAATATTTTTTTGTTTCTATCTTTCGAATAGTCCGCGCTTGGACTATTTTTGTGATATTAAGAGAAGAGAGATAAAAATTTGGAGATTGAGAGACAAAAGACTGGACAGCGCGAGCCGCCCCCGGCGGAGGGCGCGGCGCGGGCGCGCGGCATCACCGCCGCGGGCCGCGGGCCTCCTGCCCGTTCCGGTGGGAACTCTGCTCGCTCGCCGGACAGCTCTGTTTAGTTTGTTGACAATTTTGTTTACCCTGTTGAGAGTTCCGTTTGCCCTGTTCACAAATTTGTTTCTGTTGCGTGTTCTGTTGAGTCTTCTTGCCGTTCTCCTTCGCTTCCGCCGGCTTCTCCTTCGATTCGTCGACCGATTCTAGAGCGACATCGAAGGACGGCTGCCTGAAAACAAGGAGATTATTTATTAGTTGCATATTATTGTCAGATATAAACACGATATGTCGTTTTACAAATTTGTTATTTACCTTTCGGTAAGATAGTTTCCGGGAGCGGATAAAGATCTCCCGGACCTGGCCAAAGCCGCCCTTCGAGCAGGCCTGTCGGCCGCGACGCCGTCGCCGTCGCCTGCGTCGCTGGAGTCCCGCCGCGCGCTGCCCTCGCGACTGCGCAGGAAAGGGTTCTGAAAGGATTTAATACACATTATAAACAGAATAAGAATGTACGTAAACCGATAGAAAGAATAAATTGCGACTTCACATCATCCCGTGATGAGTATGATGTTTTGGTAACCGTAACCGATCCAGAGATCTATCTACAGATTTTATTATTATATTTTGTACCGTCCGAGGAACCGGGCCAAATATCAATGACGTCGACGAAGCCCGATTTATATTACACTTTCATCTTTTAATCTTGTCTTACCTGAAAGCTGTGCTTCTTCAACATGGTCTTTATGAGTATGAGCGTGGAGAGATTCGGTATGGAGGTGACGACCCGCTCCATATCCTCGTCGGTCACTTCCACGAGGCGGCAGTTCTCCTGCTCGGAGGGCAGGGGCTCCTTGCCGGCCGCCGTCACCCATTCGCAGTCCTGAAATTATTAACATAGTGGAAACTCTCTAAAGATTTATTCATGAGCGGCCCGAGACCAACGTCGCTCAACTGCCCAGCTGGCTCGCGATCTGCCACCGCCCCAGGGTTATGAGAGTTTCAAACGCGTAGCTTTTATTCAACGTTAAATTCAAATCAAATCTTTCTGGCATATGTTATTTCGATTGCGAATAATATTGCTATATTCTTGAAAGCATCATATTGGAATATTTCCAAAGCACAAATTTTAAGCTGTGGAATAAATATTTTGAAGCATTGTACTTGAATCTGAAAATTTGCTTTTAAAAAAAAATAACCAAACACTTCCTTAACATTATCATGTTATCGAGATGTCCTACCTTAATGTCCTGCAACGTTGCTCTCGTAGCTGGGTCTTTGTCTAGCATTCTGGAGAGGAGACGCTTTAGTTCTCTGGAGAGCTGAGGTCTCGGCGGGAACGTTAGGGCCTCGCCCAGGACACGGCGCTGCAGCTCGTTGGCGGAGGGGCCGGACCACGGCACGCGGCCCGTCACCATGGCGTACAGGGTCACGCCGAGAGACCAAATATCAGCTGCCTGGTTAAGGATAATCATTGAACATTGTAAAAAGATACGTTAATACATACAAGGCAACGTATTAAGAATAAGTTCCAGCTGAAAAGAGCATTGTAAAAACAATGAAGCAGAGCGTCAACAAAAGGTTTACTCTACAACTTGCACTTTGTTACTAACACTATCGATGTAAATTGAGGACGTAGGAGACAAAGGATGTTTACACCCTTGCTATTGATATTTTATTTTAACAAAAGAGATGTTTATTTGCTTATTATGCTTTTATTTTATTTCCATTTATTAAGAAAAGTTGTCTATTCTCATGATATTCTTAGTAACCATAAACAATAGAAGCCGGTCACCGTAGATTGACATTGATGTGCTAGGTTGAGGCGTAAACGTTTTATTACGTTTTTGTAAAATAATTGAGAAACTGCGGGTAAGCAGTTTCTAATAAGGCTTCCGATGAACAAATCAAACTGTATTGTACGATTGTTAGACCGCGGATGCGGGTACAGAAGTTAGAAGTTCCTTCATCATTCTGCTCGCACAACAGGCTATTAGCAACTTGCGAGTGTAATGCGTGTTCGTAAATAAATTAGGGGAAGCGGCGTAGACTAATTACGAGTTTGAATAAATTGAAAGTAATTGCCACATTTTGGGCTGCGTGGGGATGTGTGTTCCGGTGAAGCTGTTCATGAGGAGCGGAGCGATGTTCTTTATGATTTTTATATCACGTTTTGAAGGTTATAAAATTTACATAATTAAAGGCACTGTTTATCCTAGGTATATTTGCAGTTTCTGCGTAAAAATCTAAAAGTTCCTAAAAATTACAAAAATTGAATTTACACATGAAGTTCGATGCCCAACATACAATTTATTAACCAGTTATTCTAGTAGGTTAATATCTTTTTTTGTTTTATATCTGCGTGAAGTTGCGGTCGTAAGCTAAAAGACGAAAAATTACACTAGATTCGCATTCTTAGGGTACTTTAGGGTACTAGATGAGTGACACTTATCACGAATCACTCGAACAAAATTGTGAGTGATAGACGATGCAATAAAAACATTACCTAGCTCCTAACATTAGCCACTAGATATAGCGATGTCAGCAACCGGGGTATTGCTAATAATTAAAAGAAAATGTTGAGTCGTATCTTTCATCGCAAATTGTGATTTTATGAAAAAGTGTAAGCTTTCCTTACAAAAAGACAAATATTTTGTTTTAAGTAATTTTGTACCTACCCGATGACAAGAAAGCCTTCGTTATACATATTTAGGTCTAAAAGTTCTGTTTATAGCGGCCCTAAAGAGTAAATGGGTCGTCGCGGTACAGACCTCAACGAACCGTTAAGCGAAGTTTAACCGTTTAAGTGGCCACACTTGTGTAATAGGATTTAAGTTCGTCTCAATGTTGTTGGCAACACTACTCGTGACTTCGCAAGTAGAATAGAATGTTTATTGCAACGTAAATCAGTGCTTTAGTATAGATATATTTTGATTGTGTGATCATGTTCGTGTAAGAAAATTTTGTTATGGAGGAGCTTATGAATAGTACAAATTAAATTGCAGTTCAGCAAACCGCCCGACCGCGTGTCGGAACACTTACTAGACACACAGGAGTGCAGTTTCCTCAAGAAATTTTCCTTTATCGTAATAGCGAATGACATTTTTTATTATTGTGGCCTCACCGAGTCCCAAGTGCCTGCCCTCGTACAGTTGACGTGTCTCTGCTACGTTCGTCACTCTCTTCATACATACGAGATCTATTATAATGATGTTAACGGTGGAGCCTCTATTAATAGAACGCTCGAGCAGCGATCGATGAAGTCTGAAAGCTGAATGCTTTAAGCGCTAAAGATAACACGCGAACGAGATACCGCGTGGTCTTCAAATAGCTGCGCATCTCAATCACACGCTCAAATAATCAATATTCTCAATGACACGGTGTACCACGATTATTACCGTATTTGTCATTATAATCGATTAATGACCTCAACAACATTGTATCGCACAACAATTATGTATCGCATTTTACTTAAATATCGCAGGCAATCTTAATGATACGAATGAATAAATAAACAATTGAAACCTTAATTCACTGCGTGATGAACTGCTGCGCGTCATTTATTACAAAAGAGGAGAATGGCACCTAGCCGACTGGTGCATTAATGTCTAAACAATTAAACACAGTTAACATTACTTTTTTATAAAACCTTGTAGTAGTCTGTTTATTTATTGACATTTCATTAAATACACTCTCTGTTACAGTAACGATAGAAAAGACTATGTCAAGAGGCACGGGCACGTAACTAGTGTGGCTACTGTGAGCTTTAATGTAATTTTGAAATCTATAGGTTGAACGCTGGATGGATTTTACAAGACAAGAACATACTAAAAAGTGTAAATTTGTTGGTGAGATTTTTCGGACATGAAAAAAGACACCGGGGTAGTAACATTGTTCTGAGAAATGGAGCTGATATCTTTGGCGTGAGATCACTGAATCGTATAATCATTATAAGTTCTTATGAACTCTTATGAATTGACTGCCTCGTTGGTCGTACGGTTGTTAGCGCGACTGCCGATCGGGAGGTCCTGGGTTCAAATCCCGGGTTGGGTACTGCTGGAATTTTTCTAATTTAGAATTTCTAGTAGTGACTCAGAGTCTGGATGGGTGCCCGGTGTATGGCAATAGGCTCAACACCTATTCCATTGTGGGACTTAACGTAACTGGTGAAATGTGGGGGTGTAGTACACTTCTCTGCCTGCCCCTTCGGGGATTACAGGCGTGATGTTACGTTTATATAAATTAATTTGTATCGAGTGTCATCGGAAATGCGCGCGCGCACGCGTCACCTAATTAATTCAGCATTCGGACGCCAGGTGGCGCGGCAGATGGACTAGCGCCGGTAACATCACAGATAATGAAAAAATACATTTTAGATAATACCGTTGTTAACACACCGCGTATATGGGCTCTATCTCGAACGTTCAACAGATATGTTGGAACATTTTTTTTTTTGTTTTTCCAACGACCAAATTTAGTTGACACGTCAATGCCAAATAAATGGTCACACCGTTTGTTAATTGTCATAAACATAATTAGTCAATCTGTCATGTAAATGTTAATATTAGTACAACAAAGGTAATTTGATATTATCTTTACTTAGGTTTTAGTTTTGCTCCTTTTTACGTTATATTATTGGAGGCGTCTTATTCAGAATTCATGAAAATCTTTTGCTTGAGCCACTCAACTTACGCATACTAATATACAAAATACAATAACTCTCAAATGCCAGCATTGCTTTACGATTCATTAGCAATATAATAACAAAAGATTTTTTATATATTTGAAGTAATCGAATTAAAAAATCGATTAGGTAATTATGTCAAAAGAAAGTATTAAATTACTATTTAAAGTAATTTCGTGTGTTACATATCAACCACGAAACACCGACCCCATATATCCTAATTTTGACCTTAATGCATCTTATCAGCTGGATAGGAATAATGACAAATAACTGCATAATCATCCTTTACACGGTCGGTACGGGGTGTAATTGGGGGTTATCTTTCAATCTAAGACAATGGGGTTCGATCACACCCCACACCAGGTGGGGAACTTACCGCCACTTCGCCATCTGGTAATGGGGTTAGAAACGTGGTAGATGCTCCGTAAATATTAAGTTTTAAACTATCACGGAAATTACACAAATTTTTCTTTTCGACGAACTAAACTACGTTTTCTCTAAAGTTAATTCTTAATTGTTCATCTTCTCTTCAAGATTCTAAATACGCAAAAAAATTGATCGTATATACCTATTAAAAATTCCGTATATGTCAAAAATTAGTTGTTTATAGACATTTTTCATGACAGAAATTAAGACGTTTTATTGTAGCAATAAATAAATATAAATATGAGACATAATATTTAGAACTACTCATAGATTGCATTTTACCTCGCTTAGATGTATGTAACATGTCCGTTCTCAATTTTCATAATCCTATATACAGAAGGGCTTCATCCACATTACGCGAGCGACATAAGGGTTGCTACTTAAATTAGCTTTTTTCCAATTTAATGCACACCTGGATCGTGGTATCCCTCAAGGTGGCAGCAGGGTTAATAGTCAATTCTCGTAACGTAAATCCTCATTAAATCATTCTCAATATGCTATTGATTATATATTTAAGACGATGATTTATTACGGCTAATCAGATTACAAATCATATATTCTCTGTGGCACGATGCACAGATGTTATAAGCTCATTGAATTTTTTGTTAAAGGCGTTTCACACGTTTGTTGAATCCTATTTACTTTAATTCTATAAAACATCTTTTCGGCTATGAGTTGGTTGAAATTCATAACACCTAACCACGGAGTCTATATTACAACCTTTTTCTTATATCATAAAAATAGCGAATTAGGGACAAACAAATTGATGGACCCAACAAACAGAACTCTTAACAAAGCACGTAAACCACCCTCGCTAAATAAATACACCACATAACGACACCGCAGTAAATTGCTCTAAGCTACCAACTCCCTTGGTTTTCAAGCGTTAAATTTATACAAGACATTGCAAGTAATAAGGAATTTGAATGTGAAGGGTGAAAGTTTTGTACTGACAGTTCATTCTATACCGCAATACAAAAGCTATATAAAGATATAATTATCTACCATTAAAGATATAGTAACTAATAATGACAATTATTATCGAATTGTAATAAGGCATAAATAAGCAATTAATTACATTTATTAATAATATTACCTAAAGATCGACTCTTGTAATAAATATTATCATGACCTATCAAATCGGAAACTGCAAGAAATTAAAATAAGGTTAGTAACGTCATCTATCGGAGAGTGGCAGTAAATATTTTTGTAAAATTTTAAATTAATAAATTTTACGTTTTCCCAGAGGAATTTGTGTTACAGCTAAAACAAATTTATATCTTGGGATTTTCAAGTCTATTGTCGTCAATAAAATACAAGGAGAATGCATGTAAGGTCTTTTCCATAGAAATAATTAAATGTATCTTTTCATATACGTTTTTAATATAATACAAACAGTCCAGTTTGCAAACAATAATGTAAAACGCTGGACATCATGTCCAACTTACTCTTTTGTTTACTTTGTCACAGTCTAATGAAGCATTGTTCGATGCCGGTATTTATTCAACAACAATAAGACACGCTTGCATCCCGTGCCAACGGCACGAAATAATCGAATCAAGCTCTTAACACAACAGACCACAGATAACAACAACAATTGTCAAATTATAACCTCATTTGACGTATTCGTATGCGAAATAGCCGCGAAAAGGCGGCCATGTTGCATTTTTACGACACAAGATGGCCTAATTGAGTAGTAAAGGATGAATAAAACCGTGTTAAAAAACATTTTGTTTGACCGTGGATGAGCGATGAGATGTGTCAGTTCTGATTGGCTATTGTGTTTGCACCTTTGCTTACATCTGGTGGAGTAATGCACTCATCACTTTATTCATATTGGCGGTATAAATACGCTATGAGGGTGAGCCTCAGTATTCTACAACTGCAGATGTTTTTATACTTTTTAAAGAGCTGGATTGATCACCTTTTGTGTTACAGATGTATCATGTTACATTAGAAAGGTTTATAATTATGATCAATAAAATGAAACTGGCTAACGAAATCTTTTTATATATTTTATACTGTACTTTTCTTTCACTTGTCTCTTCAAAAGAAACGAAGACGAAATTTTCCTGACACCTATTTTTTCTGACGTTTTAGATATTTTTATGTTATGAACTATTTATTTTTCCGCAGTTCAACAGGTCTCAGGTTGAGAAGAATTAAGGCCATTCCTTAAGTAAATAACTTACCACGCTACTGTTGCATCATCATTGGCAAAATATTTTTGCTACGTGGTAATCCATTTGATTAACAATTAAAAATAAAAGCAATGCTCTGCTAGTAGAATTGTACTAGATAATTTTTTATGAGTAATTTGAATTACATTTGAACAAGAATTACCGACTCCTTTAAGTCTACATTTAAGACGTTTCGTAACTACGAATTGCGCAGACATTCTTGCAAGGCGCTATAAACGCCTTATGCTTCCTTAACTTACTATTAAGATGTTGGTTTTGTTGCTACGTTTCAATTTGTAGGCGTTCTTACGCGATTATATTAATGTATTAGCAGCTTAATGTCATTACTATTAAACTATTAAGTTATTAAATGATTTTGATTAATAAAAATTTTTACTTAGACGCAGCAATGCGTTAAGTATTCCAATTACCACAGGACTAACAATGCATTTGTTACTAATCTTAAGTTCAACCATTAATATTATTTAATGAATGTTCTAGACACATTTAAATTATCTTTGGAGTAGCTTACGTACCTCAATTGCATTGTTACGGTAGATAGGTAAAAGGCTGGCTGTAAAAACCGCATGCATTTAACGATGTATGCATTCTGGTGATACCACAATAAGTACCACAGGAGTGTATTAGTGATTTCTTACGAGTCAACAGTTAGTTGTGGTACCATTGCTGCAAAACCTTTATAATATATACATAAAGTATACTGTTGTATACTAGTTGACTGCCTCGTTGGTCGTGCGGTTGCTAGCGCGACTGCCGATCGGGAGGTCCTGGGTTCAAATCCCGGGTTGGG
>DWUN01001880.1:0-15263 GCA_018249975.1 Passova gellias | reverse complement strand
TAGGGGCGCTGTACATTTTTCATACATTTTTTTACCATTTACCGTACGAATACTTTATCGCTAGAGGTTCGTGCTAGAGCCACAGTACCGAGAATTCTAAGATATACAGGTTTCTTTCAGACGTTTTCTGTTCACCTGATAACCCACGCCTGAAAAGTCCGTTAGCGCTGTCCCATTGAAGGCCTACACAATACGGATTCAGAGTTAACAATGCTGAGCAGTTCGGGATCATCGACATAAAGGACACATCTGGCTTGTATGAGCACAAAAGTTACCTTTAATCGAGCAAAGGTTGGTGTATTAAGTAGATAACGACTGAGAAAATTGTAATAATAACGATAATAATACACCCTTAATAATTGGGCATCATTAGGTTTCATTCTTTTTTAAGCATATAACAAAATAATCGAATTTGAATTTCACAATGTTGATTCTTATTCATATAGCAATCGGTTAAAAGCCACCTGAAAGAAAGTCGCTTTTCGAAAGGCCATGTTCATCTTGGATCTATAGTTATACATGCATGTACGATGATAATTTAAATGAAATTATCTGCAATTATATATTGCTTCATAAATTTTCATCAGGTCATTTTAAATTTGCGTTTAAACCTCAATTCAATTAAGGTTAAAAGCGTCAATTTGCACACGATAACATCAGTAAAGGGGACGTAAATTACCGGACTAGATGCAACATCACCGCCGAAGGACATAATTTGATGGCAAAATTAATTGATAAGCCATTACTCGGGCGTTCAATTTGTAATTAATTTGCTCAGAAACGCTCTGTACTCGGGAAAATTATTGAAACGATAAAATAGCAGATGTTGGGAAATCATACTGTAAAGTAATGAATGCGAATGAAGTCAGAATCAGTGGAATATTCGCGCAAGCAACAACTGATTATTACGAAGAAGAAATCAATCTAACGTTGGCGAGGGTTATTGAAGTAATTCACATTAATGTTACGAGTTAAGAAAGCAATTCTTTCTCTTTGTTATATTCAATGCTTCATCTAAGCCTTGTTGAGATTAGCAATTAAAGCTGATTCAAACATGGTTTTCGATTGGTATACTGTTAAAATGTACATCGGTTGATTTTTTTAAATCCCTAAATATGTATGTACATATATCCGATTTTGTTACTGTATGATGTATACACTTTGAGGTTTATGAACCCTTTGAGGTTTATGAAAACCGCTTTGAGGTTTATGAACATATCAAAAAACCATTAATTAGCATCAAGGACGGGTAAAGTTTGATACAGAATGTCTTTGCGATGATCGAAATATTGTAACATTAGTCGAGTTGTCATAAACGACCAGACTATAGCACCGGTGGCTTTGAGCCAAAAGCCTAGTTTCCGTTAGCCGAGGCACCAGACGCGTTCTATTGGATCCAGCTTTAGTGAGCGAGCGTCACTCACGAGTCGTAGAAACGTGAACTACTTTACAATCTGTTCACACAATTTACCGAATGATTCTGTAAGGGACAACTGAGTAATGCATTCCCTTCAATAAGGGGAATGGTTTTATTGAAATCTGATTTGTCCGATTTTCAGATTATGTGAAGTTGTCTGAAGGTTGTACATTGTACTCGTGTCTTGGATTACATACTATATTTCTTTAAATTTAAACGTCAAAATATTTTTCAAGATCTACTCTCAAATATAGTTTCCACGTAAAATATCACAACTTTCCTTATTTCTGCTACCTTACAGTTTGGTTTGTTTTCCTTTTTTTCACCTCGTTTCTGTGGATTTTGTTGTTCAATTTGAGCACTATCACTATTTACGGTTCTGATGTTATTGTTACTGTTATTGCTTCTTACTTTAGTTGTTATTCTTATGTGTTTGCTGCCTTTGGAAGCAGACAAATTTATATTTCTAAATCGTAATCGAACGTACCGCCTCTTGGACTGAGTTTAAATGTAGAATTGAGTTTAAGTAATTAAACATTATATGTAGCGAGCAAGGTGCCGCCGAGGGCCGTCCGCAAGTGCGCCATTGTTCGGCGCCGCAGTCGGCGGTTGTTAGAAAGTTGCGCCGCGAAATGAACAAACACATGGCGGGCTAGCCGCAAATAGTTACTGCGAGTTGCGCTAACGAACGCCCGATGAAGTAACGTTTTAATTGGTTTGCGTATATTGCTGCCGTTAAAATTTCAATTCAAATGGACTTAAAAACTTTAAAGATTCTTATTTAACATGAAACAAACATAACAAGCTGAAAGTTCGTAAATGTGTACAATGTACTTAGGATAACTGTGGTAGCCCTTTACGTCCGACTTAAGGCACTCGGGCAACCACACCTTCGGTTCAGCGGTCAGCGTCAGAGAATTCGAATGGATTGCTTTTACCGCATAGGTAAATTGACTCTACTCACAACATTAAACATATGCAATATAAGATTTTGATACAGTAGAAATAAATATAAGATTTTGAGTAATCAAGTTGCAGTAGCGACTGATATATTATTAATAATCAAGTATTATCGCAAATGCATATTACCTTTTAATACTTGATAGTATTTAAATTAAAACTAGTATGTCTTCCACAATGCCAACAAAAGGGTTGTAAAAAGAATACTTGACTATTCTTTTTGGATTCACTGTCAATTTTGTCAGTTCAATATTGCTTACATCTGCGTCGTAACAATTTGGAATTGCGTGTACCATGTGGAAAACATCATGAAATGGAATACTAGAACATTCGACTGTATCAATACTACGAGTGCGCGGCCTGTTAGAAGTCGTTCGGTCGCCGCGAGTCCCCAGTGCCATCGAAAGGGAAAAAATGAGACAAGCGATCGGTTCGCTCTCGCTAGCTTTTGTTGTTCGGCGAACAGAGCAAAGGGCTTATCGTACGCTACTTTTTCAAAAAGCCTGCACCCGGTTTGGTTTTGTAGCTTGTTTCTAGCTTGTTTGTAGCTTGTATGTTTGAGTAATACTTAAAGTTAGAAGAAAATATTTTTGATATTATAAAGTTACACTTAATACATCAAATATATTTTACTGCATATTGTCGTTTTTATATTTAAGCAAACAGTGTGCTGAGCGCGAGTTCAACAAATATATTCACGGTGAGAAGCGAGCGTGAGTCGCTATGGTATTGACTTATCGAATGTCAAATTTGGTATTTCGTACACTTTGAGCACTCGAAACAACCAATCACGTGCGATTATGTTCCCCATTGATAGGTGGTATTGACATTCGCACTTGCAAAAATTAGTTTCCAATTACTAACACTAGTAGGCGCTGTTTCAATTCCATACAAATTTTCGTTTACTTTCTCGGAGACGAGTAGACATGAAAAATCGCACTAGGCACAAGTTCACCTTTTTCTAAAACATGGCCGCCTTTTGTCATCGATTAATTATTCGATTTATCGATTTAGAAAAAGAATTAAATGAAATGCCGCTTATAAAACATTGTACTAAAATTTATAAACCCTAACAGTTATAAAAAGATATTTAAAGATAAAAGTGTGTATGTAATGTAGGTAGATACATTAGTAACTTGAAATTTTTAATATGTGTAACTCGTATTGTTAAATACATTAATGTTATGTACATTATGTTATGTACATTTGCGTGTTTCATTTCTGTCGTACTTTTTTAAAGATCAGAAATGAAAATCGATTTTTGTGTTTTAATTTAAAAAATGTCTAGTTAGGCTACAAGTTTTAATAATTCAAAATGAACTGATATTAAGATTTGAATACGAGAAAATATATTTAAAAACACATAATTTGGGAAACCTATACGTACTACTTTAAATTATCAAAATATATTTAATTTTTTGAAAGAAAAGTAACTTGATGTAAAAACAATTAATAAAATAAATTAAATGTATAAAAAGTACAAAAATGGAATAGGCAGATCTCTAAAATATAAAATGAGTAAGTAACTCTGTTTATTAACAAACACATAACAGTATATATATTATTAAAAATATCAATTTCTACGAAGAATACAACAAATTATTTTCGATAAAACCAATCTCTGCTTGTGGCATATGCATATGGTAAGGAATAAGCGGAACTAACAACAGGAACATAGTCGGAGTAGCTGAGGGATGATCCATATGCGTAATTATATTGTGAAACTGAGCTGTATGGTAGTGCTGCGACTGACGCTACTGGGGCCACTGGGGCAACTGGGGCTACGGGTGCGACCGGGGCGACGGGTGCAACGGGGGCCACGGATGCCACGGGAGCCACCGGAGCAGCAGCCGAAGCCACTAGAGCAGCAGAAGTATACGGCGATACGTAATAAGGAGATCCACTTAGCCACCACGCTGGCTCAGCCCGAACTGAGGCTAACAGCGCAAACATCTGCAACAAAAATATGAAAAATGTCATTCTATGGCAAATAAATAATGAAGAGATTTTAATAAATGACTCACCAGTACAATTTTCAGCATTTTGGCAATATTCACTTGGATTTCACGTGTTTCTCACACTACAGTTTGTAGACTGCCTGTTATGAGAATGAGCAACCATTTATATTTGGGAATGCTGAATACGTACAAAGTGTCAAACTTGTGTGTACGTGAAGTAATGGATGCTTTGAATAGTACTCAAGGCCCGCTTAAATGGTTTCCTCGAAAACAAAAGAATGCATAATCCAAGGAAAAAATGTGTCCAAAGTTATGTTTTCTTTACTGACCTTGTATTCTCAATACATATTTACACGATTTCTTGATAGATATTTTGTACGTTAATTTGAAAAAAAAATATAACTAATTAACATTTCTTCGCATAATTATATGTCTTCATTTACTTTAAAGTAATAAAAAACTAAGCAGATCACTATAAAGCTAGCCTATTTTAAATATTATAATAAAAAAAAATTGACAAGGTCCTACTTCGAATAGGGCTGAAATTTCAGCTAGATTTAACAAAGATGCTTGCCTGTCATAATGACTACGTTGGCTTCCTCCTTCCTTGTTGTTTTTAAGATATAAATCGTTTTTTTACATTTCTTTTGCGTTTTTAGTAGCTACATTATTTATTCAATAAAGATTTAGCTAGAGACTTTGACAATATATTCCTTCTAAGTTTATACGTACCTATTAATGTAGGCTGTCTTAATTTATAAAAGGTTTAGCTTTAGAAACAGATTATTTTCATTGTATGGGTATAACCTGGATGCCGTTGGAATAGATGAATTTGTGTATATTTAAAGAAAAGAAGATTGCAAGTGCTAACTGGAGGCTTATCCGAATGCTTTTACATATAAAAATAGATTCAACAGCATTACCTTTTTCAGTTATAGGTCAAGTCCCCCTAAGAATAAGTTGCCTGTCGTGTTAACTCTGCCTATTGTTTGTCAAGACTGAAATATATTTTTTTGTTATGTTACAAAACTATTTGCAGACTAAAGATTTGTATATACATAGTTACAAATAATACTTACTGTCCTTTAAGTTGACTTCAATTACATGCATTATTAATTCGCGGAGTAATTTAGAAGGTTTGAAGACAGGAAGCAGAAACAGAAATGTAAGAAATTATATTGGCCTGAATTTATTTAAATGAAACGATATTTATATATTACTATATATTAATATTAAGGGATTAAATATTGTGATCTAATTTCATACGAAGTAAACTAAATCGCAGTCACTAGTGAAAATGTAATTTGTAGGCCATCGTTCGGTTAGAAACATGGAATATAGATTGGCCTGTTATTTACATTGTAAACATGTAGAGCAAAGGACATTTATAATTATATTTGTCCATAAATAATACATAGTGTATAAATTATTTGTAATAAATCTCATAGATTTACTTGTCCTGTTGGAAACAGTTACAGTACCTATTTGATCTAGGTATGTACATATATGTATGTATGTATGTATAACTAAGATACTTTGGAATAATAACTTCTTATAGAACAAAGTAGATTATCGTCTAAGTGATCAGAAAATTGTGCACGTGTTTTCAGTATAACTTGGTTGTAACTTTAATCACATGGATGATAAATAATAAGATAAAAATATCGGATAAAAAACTGTATTATGTGAAAATATTTGTCAGAAATTATTTTTTATAATACATGGTTGTAATTTTATCAGTTCCAAATAAGGCACAGTCTTGGTGATAAGAATGTTCAAATTTCAACGTCGCGTTCATATGTAGTAGGAGTAGGGCGCGGCGTAAGTGTAAGCGGAGTACGCGTACGGCGAGTAGGCGGAGTAGGCAGAGTATGCCACCGGCGCCGAGTACGCGGCCGCCAGCGGCGCGCTGTACGCTGCGGCCACCGGCGCCGTGTAGCTCACCACCAAGGGCTTGGCAGAAGCGAAGGCCAGGAGAGCGGTAAAGAGCAACTGCAATTCAAATTACATTTTAGACATGTTATAATGTAGCATACATACACTTTAAACAGTTAGGTTATCAGAGTTATGTTATCATGTTATCAGAGCGATTTAATTGTCTTGAAATACATAAGTACAATTTAGTACATTAAATTTTAATCTCGGGAATGATTTAACTAAAAAGCCTTCGAAAGAAATGTGACAAATTATTATTACTAAACAAGTTTTGGTAAAGTATTGCATGAGATTACAATAGTAAGTCCTGAAGTGCGATTATTAAGCCAGCGATACTCACAAGTTTGAACATTTTGTCTGATTGTCTGTTAAACACTGACTGGTGATGATGCATCCTGCTAATATATAAGGATCTGATGACCCCCGATGTTGGCATCGGTTCGGAGCCGCGTGCTTTGGCAAGGACGCGCGGTCAGGACGTGGACGCGACTCGAATACATAGCTCTCGATTATACATCATAGCGTAATGCGTATAGGATGTCCGAATTGAAACTAATGAATTCTAATATATATAAAAATTGCTCATACGCTATGTGGTGACAGTACTTGCATTATCACACCAAACCTGAATTATTAAGTATTTTCCAGTGCCAAGAATTTGATTTATATGCAATAAAAACGAAAAAATGTATATCTTTTTCATTTATTATCTTCCTCGTTACCCTTAAAATATGACCATAGAATTCAAACTTCTATAGAAAATTTGTTTACTAACCGATCCCCAACCCACAAGAATCAGATATTCCGCCAGGCCAGGGCTTTAATTTTTACTAAGAAAATGTATAGAAAGCGTGCGCAAAAAGGATACACAGAGCTCGAAACGAAAAGTGGGGTGTGTAGACTTTTGAATACACAGTGTAAAAGACAGAGTGACTAAAAGATTCATATGGCGCTGAGGGTGTTAATATCAGTTGTGTTCGGTGTGAAAAGTCCGAGTTTTGGACCACTTATTTGCTATAATAAAGTTAAATAACTAAACAATAATTTACGACATGGAAATAATTCAAATTGTTTTCAAACTTAAATGTGTCACCCTGTGCAATTTTATAGATGAATATCGATTCTAGAACCCAGTGTTGCCTGTAGAACATTCGATGAATGCGGCAATCGCATTTAAATTAGTCAAACATCCTTAATCAGGTAGCGTTCGAGGTTCTATAACAACCTTGAACTTGTGCGAAGTCATGTGCTATCAGACTGCTTATATTACAGAAAATTATGTCACACCTCTTCTAATTTCATATTATCCAAATAATTGAAGATAAATTATAATTTAACGCTACTCTAAGAACTACCTACGTATAATAAATGTTTTTTTTTTGGTAAATACATAAGTTGCATATTTGAAATATTGAGGTAAACATAAAAGGGATGAAACATTGATGTGTTCTACATTTATATGCCCATATTTAATTCTAACATTTGCTTGTTTTATTTTGTTGGCACAGCATCATATAAAAAGTAACATTCGTTTGAGATTTGACATCGCCAAACTCAATGAGAACAGGAATATGAAAATTATGAGATACAAAGTTCAAGCATACGGTAAAACAGTTGCGAGTAGAACCGCGGGTGATGTAGCTACTAGGAATTATAAGCAATAGAGTTATAAGCACTAGGTCCATAGAACACCTATTATTTAGCCTTTGAATCTCATGTAAACTAATTTTCTGCTTGAAGATTTACTTTTATAAGTTTTAATAAATTACGTAATAAGAATATGTTATTCAAAAAATTTAGTCTTCAACCTTTATATTTTGATTTAAACATTATGTTATTAAACATTTTTATTTTGATTAAATATGTATTCGAATTACATTCTAATTACATTTCAAGCTGATCGGACTACACAAGTACCACCTTCACTTCTTAAATGTCTCTTCATTTATATTTATATAATAATTTTCTCTGTTGTGACCTTAACATCAGGTGGTTTGTAAAATACAGGTAATTTAAGATCCTAATCGTTTCAAATCATTTAGATCCTGATTTTAGATTAAGGACTATAATTGAAAATTAAGCAGCACCGTATTAGGAAAAAATACCTACCTACTACGCCTTTCTACGAGTCGAGGCTCTTTAAAATGTATATGTAATAAATCATTGTTGTTACTATTATTTAACAAGAAAATGACAATAATGCGATAATAATTCGTCATACTCAGAGTACGTACAGTCATTACATGACCAATACGTAGGCCTATTATGGGAGAACATATGACGTAGAAGTATTTCGAGCCAATAGATAATTCTATTAGTATCGCGCACGTAATTTCCGCTGATGTCATACATTGTTCTAACAACATTAGCATAAAATAGACCTTTCCGAATATTGCAAGTGTTTGTATTTGAATTTGTCTATTTATAATCAAGTTAAAATGCCAGTTACTGTCGTTTTAGATACAAATATTACACATAATAAACATATAAGACAATTAATTGAAACAAATATTTCCATAATAGTTGTTAATCTTTTATTTGTGTAGTTGCTTAATGTTCATTTTATTTCAAAAAGACGGGAGCTCTGTATGCAGCTGTGTAAGCGGCAGCAAGAGGGGCGCTGTAGGCAGGGTAGGCAGCTGCAACCGGCGCTGTGTAGGCAGCGGCGACAGGCGCAGTGTAGGCAGCGGCGACAGGCGCAGTGTAGGCAGCGGCGACAGGCGCAGTGTATGCAGCTGAGATAGGCCCAGTGTAGGCGGCTGCGACTGGGGCAGTGTAGGCAGCTGCGACTGGAGCAGTGTAGGCGGCTGCGACTGGAGCAGTATAGGCAGCGGCTACGACCGGTGCTGAGTAGGCCACAGAATGAATGCCGGGCTTGGCAGCCACAACGGCGAGTAGAGAGACAAATATCATCTAGGGAAAAACATAGTACATTGTTTTAAACGCTATGATATTTTATTACCAGATATTTGTGAAAAAATTAGAATAGTGTATTAATATAGTCTTATTATTGTTATATTCTTTTTTCATCAACGACTTAGAAAAAAATTGTTTGAGAGTTTTACTTGGTAATTTACCTGTTTGAACATTGTGATTGTTTGTGCTACGTTGACTTGTTTTCGACTAGACGTAAGATAGTGTGATGTCGATGTTGGGTGCGATACGCTTTAAATACACAAAGACACCAACGCAATTATTGGACCATTGCAAGGGGTTTGGTAACATACGCAGAGCATCCGAGCTGCTCCGAATTCAAGACTATCTCGATGTTGACATACCAAACGGAACCAGCTACGAATAATAAGTGTGTAAGTATATTATTATAGGTACAATGAGGTTTCAATTGAGTTTTGTGAAACTGTAATCAACAAGTAATGTTAAGGAGTTAGGTTATTTATTCCGTTTAATTTTATTTAATAAATGAAAGTACTGAAGCTGAAATATATCTAAAATAAAGTAAACAATAAACAATAAACAGAAATATCAAGGTATATAGGCAAATTTGTAGAGATATACTTAAAATACAGACGCTACTACCACTAATCACACAGTTATACCTAGATATAGATATTGTAAATTGTATGAACTACTTGCAAGCTTACCTTTGCTTTTAATATCGTATGGTACATTTTTCGATATAGTAAAGTAAATTGAGAATAGTCACAAAGGAAATTATTATATATAACTTACAAAAGCATGTGATTACGTTTAGTATCTCAATCGAACAGTTTTTTCGGCCTGGGTTCGTACAGCATATTTGAGACATAAGAATGCAGAGCGCTTACACATTGCGTCAGAGGTCAGTGCGTGCGTGTCTCGAGTACGTACTACGTGGTGGCTGCAACTGATGAACGTGGAGGTCAATGTGACTATTGTGCAGACAGGTCATTCATGGCTCCCGATGGTTCACAATTCCCTTGCGGTCTTAACCGGTCCTTGAAACTCATTACGTAACTCATGTATTTAATATTTTTCGGACACAGAATACTTAACCAAATGTATACAGACTGATCTACTTAAGTATTTATAAAGGTGTTTTGGTTTCCTTTCTTCCAGTAGACTGAAAAGAATTAAAAACTGCTAAAATATTCGGTTACAAAGACGCACATATGTTATAAAGGATGTAATAAGCATATAATTGACTTTCATTTGGCTGTTTTATTATTTTCTAACAGTAATAAGAGGAAACTCAAATCCCGTGGATATCTGATTCCAAATTAGGCAACTAAATGCCTGTGATATGCTGGATATACGTAATATATGTATAATACATAAATAGCTGTTTGTAATAAACTTAGAAACATACAATATATAAATAGAACAAACAAACTGGGTCGTGACAAAAATGTGTGTCCTGGGTTAAAAACGGACCCATGGCCTCCGGTTTAGCATCCAGGGTCTGTTCCAACCAATGTACCAAGAGCCCAGTCATCACTTGAATTTATATTTCCCAAAAATAAACCAATATTTATATATTACATTTGTACATTTATTTTTAAATTCCATCTCTGGACGTCAATTACATCATTACGTACTATGATTTGCGAAATACATAATCTACATTGCAACAAAATCTTAAAAGACAATGTGCTTCAGATGTAAACGACATTGCAATTATTCGTGCTTAACATAATTCAAGTGCTTTATATTACGGTACAAATGCCACTTGGAATTATCTGACCGTCCATCTGCACGTGAGGCCAAAATTATGTTATATGACCAAAACGGCCTAAACATATCTACATATCACATTTATTTGTTTTTGTTGTGCAATGGCCCATTTATCTCGTGTATAATATTACTATGTAGAGCTGTATTCTTTTCTTGTGCTATGGATATATGTAAATTCAGTGAAGGATGCATTTTTGTAAAAAAACATAGCTTACAACTAGTAATAGTAGCAGATGTGTTATACGTTATGCACATGCTCTTGAAAATGCTCGATGTAGCATCTAAATATTTATCAATTTAGAACTGCACCAAAAGAGATCAATAATTAGTTTATGGGTACCCTTTGACAAAGGGACGCCTAAAGCGAATGAATGTGAGCTATCTATAAATTATGCAGTTCGTTAAGTTTATGTATACCTATGCCTTATAATTAATAAAACAAGTAGAACATGAATCTGATGTTCAGTTTATACCAATTATGTGTGTGTTACTTAGTCTTAAAAATCATTTACTTAAAATCTATTTTTCAATGGATTAGAACTTAATATCGATTAAAAATAAAATAAAGTTATATTAAAATAATGGCTTATTATTTTGTTTAGATACTTCTATAAAAGAGAAAACTGTTAAAAATATGTACACCCTTTAAAAGTACTTCATTTTTAATTACAATTATTGTTTAAAGATAGACAAGGACGGAGGTCGTGGACATATATGTTAATTTATTCAGCCATTTTCCTACTACGAGTATCACGAACGATAGCTAGTGCACGACGTACATGTCTGTGTACTGTGTAATTGGCCTTCGTAGCGTTGTATAAAGATACCACAAATACAGCTTTCGCATCATTCACTTCAGACACAGCAGTTGAAAACTATCGAAATGCTCAAACTGGTTAGTTGATTTTCTACAGTTTTATGAAATCTTTCAATTGTATAAGTGTTTTTATTCACCATAATGTTATAAATATACACACTATCTCTTCCCGGGGCTTGAAATGAAACTCAATAACAAAATATACTTTAAAAAGTTCAATTAAGATTTCTGGAATCGTATACAATGTTTTAAAATAATCCATGTTATCAATTTTTTGTGAAAGTATTTTAAAAAATTATACAGATAATATGATAATTAATTATCACTAAAGTGTGCTCCAAATTGCTAAAATCTAAGAATAATTTTTCCGAGAATGTAAATTCTAATTTTGATATTAAAAACATTTGACTACAAGTTATTTCAGGGACTGTAATAGTATTAGGTATAATTTACTATGTATATTTGTCTACTTTATTTTCAGTTCATCTTCACGTGTTTCCTCGCCCTGGCCGCGGCTAAGCCCGGCATATTGCCCGTGGCATACACGGCGCCCGTGGCTGCAGCGTATACTGCACCTCTGACGGCTGCCTATTCCGCCCCGCTGGCCTACTCCGCCTATACTGCCCCAGTCACCGCATACTCCGCCTACAGCTACGCTTCACCTTACGCCGCTGCGTACTACCTTCGCTGAGACTTGCATAATTTTTATTAGAATGACATTAAAGTTGTAATATATAACAACATTGTCAATAAAAATAAACAAGTTTATTTTTAATATGCATTTTAATTTAAAAACCAAGTGTTGGCGGGGTGTTTGATACATTAATTAGTGGGAGACGGCCGGTGAGAGTACTTGTCATAACAAATATGTTTTTATTATTTTTAAA
Organism: Passova gellias; assembly: GCA_018249975.1. NCBI lineage: Eukaryota > Metazoa > Arthropoda > Insecta > Lepidoptera > Hesperiidae > Passova > Passova gellias. The sequence continues at coordinate 2,618 of DWUN01001880.1, read as the reverse complement.
TAACTAGAAAAAATATATTTAGGGATAGAGCATCATTAATAATGTCACCATAAGTCTTAATAAGAGAAATTCTCCTTGAAATGCCTGTGTTATGGTAACTAGACAGCTGATAAACTTACATGTATACCTATCCTACACACGATATAATACTTATATAGATATATTTATTACATTCGGACACAGGACAAACACATGTGCTCATCACACAAATGTGTGTCCTGGGTGAGAATCAAACCCACGACCTCCGGTTTTGTCCAGTCCGGGTCTCTAACCACTTGGCCAAGACACCAGTCAAATGAAAATAACAAAACTAAGGCTTATCCCAAAAATAATTCAAACCATTTTTAGAATCAAATTAATAGAATAAAACCTGCCAAGAAAAATCATGACTTGCACAAGAGATTAAGGGCAGGGTAAGGTTAATTCGGTGAAATAAAGACATGTTTTGAAGATTTTTTATTGCCGATACAGATAATGTTGATGTATTCCGTTAATTTGCATATAATAATATAATATTAAAACTATCTTTTCCTAAATTTTCATAAAGAAAATATTAAAAATTGAACGATTGACAACCAATCTCCGGAAGCGCTTCGAAAAAAAGTTGTTTTGCGGTGAGTATCATAACTCGTAACAGAATCATCTGAAACCAAAAAATCGAAGATCGATCGATCGAAAAAATCGAATCGTTAAAGAAGATGTTTCTCGAGATAACTACGAGGCGATTTTTTTTTTCGTTTCTTTCCATTTTTTGTAACACTTGGAAGTCAAAACTCGATTTTTGCTGACAAAAATAGTCTAATTTGTTATTGTAAAATCAATACTTATTAAAAAAAAATCCCTCGATGTTACCTGGCGAATTATATGAAGAAATACTATGCAAAATTTCAAAACGATTGATCTCGTAGATTTTTATCTATCGTCCTCACGGACTTTAAAAATACCAAGTTTTAGAAAAACGCTTTAAGGTTTTGCACACTGAAAAATTCAAAACAACACTTGATATATTTTTTAACCTAACACAGAGTCGTCGATACGAGGTCCGTAGAGCAAAGAGCTTCCATCTAGATAATCAAGAGCACCTTTTTGCGATTGTCTACGCAAAACTCTTTCCTCTTTAGTGTCGTGCGCTGCTTGCTCCTCTGCTCTATTGATTCGCAACTCGTCAGCTTTTCGCGCCCATTCATGTGAACTTGGTCCTGCTCCGACTTGCATCACTTGCATAAAGGCCAATAGCGCAAAAGAACCTTCATTAAAAGTACTTGCAGCTACATGAGCTGCGATTTCAACAATTGCAGCGGTGCCACCGACTGACTTTGGAGAGATTTTCCAAATAAGATGTAGTCGAAAAAACAAGAAGAAAATCTATTCTGTAATGTTTTTGAATGTCTTCATCTATCTCTACTGTCGGACTATTTTTAATTTTTTTCGCTGACGCGCTATTAGCTTCCACTTTGTCGTTTTTACGCTTATAAGGAGGCGCACGTTTTTCGGTCGGTTCAACTGCTGTTTACTCTCACTACGATCTTCTCTGGAAATTTTTCGAGGCATTTTTCGAGATATGAACGCGAACGAAACCAATCAAACTTTTGACGTCACTTGCTACTGCTGAGCTCGGCATACAACGATCAACTGATGTATTTTCGAATATACGCGACGTGAATATACAGGAATATACACGACGCTACTAAGCAGATGCTTCTTCCAAAAAATCAATTTATGAATACAATAGCGTCAATAGCGCACCAGGTGAGAGCGCTAGGCGAGCGGGCCGCACGCCAGGTATGCGCGCCGCGTCGCTCAGGTATCGAAACCCGGCAACGGACGCTCAAATACTCATAGCTTCGTCAATTTTTCTCTGATCGACTTGAAATTTTCACAGAATATTCTTAACATATTATACCTTTATTAAAAAAAAAAAATTAATACCATACCCTGCCCTTAAGTTGAATGAAATAGTAATAATAGCTTGAGAATGCTAATTTGAATTACCTTGTTTATATAACCTCATTAAAGTACTTCAAATCTGAAAACGATTTAAGTAGGTGCAGAAATAAAATAAATGTTCAGAGGTAGAGTTAATTCAGCTTTTAAATAAATTTTAACAGGCATTTAATTTTAAAAAGAAACGACCAAACATATAAGTGTGTATAAAGTAGATAGAAACGTTAACCATATACATATGACATTATGAAAAATTATTCACTCTCATTGCAAACCCCTGTGTAGACTGGCAGAAAATGCTATGTGGCATCAATGCATAAATAAATATATGTGTTTGATAGTGAAAACAAGTCCTGGATTACTACTAATGGATATAAGTTTAATAAACTACTTTTTTTATTATAAAGACTTTTTTATTATACTTTTATTATAAGGACTTTTATACACATTGTTGATTACATGAGTGACGTGGAATTGGCGGTCACTTGTTAGCGGCTGGACGTATGCTGCGGTTAAGTATACACAAGTATAAGTCAATTTATTTAAATACTAGCTGACCCGGCTAACTTCGTACAGCGTCACAGACAAATATAATCCGAAAGCTTCGAACTGCTAAGCTATCGGGAGTTACACGTGTTATTGTGAGTCAACCATAAAAGATAGACATATGCTGT
>DWUN01001879.1:0-15268 GCA_018249975.1 Passova gellias | reverse complement strand
GGTCCGTCGCAGATGTCCATGGGCAACAGCGGCCACCCGTGGCTCCTCCTCAGCTCGTTCACTACTCTCATAACATTTAAAAAAAAAGATTTGTCATGATAAGAGACTTACATTAGATTAAAAATATACATTAAATGCTACATTAAAAAAAAAAACGTAACATTAAATGCTACATTGTTTTCGTTTAATGCCATTTTTTTATATCCACGACGTTATTTCTTGTTTAATAATTATTCTATGATGCTTATGAAACAGAATACTACTTATTTGCAGTTCAGAGAATTTTAAAATAAATTTCATTTATATATATTACACAGGTCTCGTAAATAATGTATGAGTATTTACGAGGTGGTAACCGTTGATTAATTATTTATTAATAAAATTGTCTGGAAGCATTGTATGATTTTATGCGAGATCCTTTTTAAGACAGAAACAGAACCATATAAAGTCTAGCGATCTGCAAAGTTGCAACGATAATTGGTCAGTAATTATTGTAATTAAACTGTCAATATGTTGGTATTTGGCGTTGAGCTATAATAATCAGCTGTTGCTGGCAGGTGAACTGAATGCTTATGAAAACGATGAGGATCGTTCTCCTCCTATGGGGCTTAAACGAAACATGTTTATTCACAAGTCAGTAATCATATGAAATGCATTCAGTACTTATTCAAGGTAATACCGAACTTCTTCTAGGGCGTACAAAAATTACGTATTCTTTAAACATTAATACCTAGTTATAGGACCCTGCTCAGTATTACAAATTAGGGGTTTTTTTTATCAATATTAAAAGTTTTGTATTTATTTACACGATGTTCCTAAAAGTTACCAAAATACACAAAAGATGCCATGTGACTAAAAAATACCTGAAAATAACACATACTAATACATTTAAAATAATGCAGATGGCGCTGAAGCCACTTGAAGTCTAAAATATAGTTTTTACTCTGTTGCGTGTGCCACACAACTGTGTGAACTTGTATTATAGTAAACTTTTAAAATTAGCCGTCTGCTAGCTAGTTTGTTGGGCCTCGCTCGAGTAAATTATAGCCTTTGTCAACCCTTACTTAGCTCGTTAAAAACCTCTGACAGGTAAATCCGTCCCTCTAGGGATACGAGGTGTCGTAGTCTTGTTTTTAACAGACACCAGTTTATATAGACCTACCGCGTTTTCAGTTTCGTTGGCGAAGCACGGCGCAAACGGGATTCTCAAAGGATTCTTTCGGGCCTATCTATGTTGGATAAAGGCTTTCGCGGTGGCGTGTCACTAGCACTTGAGCAAACATCAGTCCCTGTTTGAACAGAGCCGAAAGTGGTGATAGTCTAAACACTCGTGTTTGTTCCCCCGCTCGTATGTTTGATCGGGCATCCGACGCCAACACATGTTGGCTAACATTTTACTAATGTTTGTACGATTTGCATTGTGTTAATTAGGCTCATTATTTCGAACGGTGCGGCTTGTACAGTTCTTTTTATAAGCAGTAACGTATTGTAGTTAAGCCGCAGCGATGCAATATAAATTATCTTTATTTCACACCAGTGATATAAAAAGAAACATATATTTCGGTACAAATGTCGGTCTTATAAATAAAAAGCACTCTCCTCCAGACAACTTTTCTTGGGAGTCACAAAGATAAGGAGTAATATGAAATTAGGGACAAGGTAGCCATACATAAGAAAAATTAATAAAAATAAAGGCGACATCATTTATAGATATATTATGTGTGATAATTAAATATCCTTTTACTTTTTTTATATAGTGTATGGATTCTAAGTTTTATATTATAACCATATCAATGATGTTTTTTTATAACAAAACATTTAAAAATGTAAAGCAGAACACGGTGCAATGACCCTTAACATTCTTGTACTTCCTAATAATATAACGCCGCTTCGCGCACAAGGAAACGTTTGCATTTAACCGGAATAACGATCAATTCGAGCGAGTCCAGTTTCCAACCCAATGCGAGTTGCGTTAAGGAGCCATTGACTGAACACAAGTCAATTCCCTCGTGCATTAGCGATGTGCAATCACAAGGAAATGCAAATGTTATTACGAACGAGGCGCGAACCGACTGGCGCTTTCAAGTTTTTTTTTTCTTTTTTTATGTGGCGTCGTGTCGAGCTTGAAGTGGCCATTAAACGATAACGCTATCTCGCTGAGAACGATCGGTTTCACGCTATAAAATTATGGTTCGAATGGGAATCGAATGCAAGGTCGTAATGGATATAAATTATGATTGTAATCAGCAAACTATTTGATGATCTGTGATTGTATTCGCGAGTATCGTCTTCAGGCTTACTTCATAGATTTTTTTCATTACATGTACATATATATTAAAATATTTATATATTTCTATGAAAAATGTGTGTTCTTTTTTACATTATTCTAGATACATATTGTTAAAACATTGAACTATTCCTATGTGGATTATTTACTAATAGCAATCAGATTTTGTTGTAAAAATATGTAATTTTTCTAATATTATTGAAAAATTGGAATATAATAACGCGCATTGGTGGCATTAAATAAATGTCAAAACTCTTGTGAAAAATCATTGGTTACATTACAAAGTATTTCATCATTTGTTATGCATACCAATATATAAAAAACCTAGGTATGCATAAACACCCTATATATATATATATATAAAATATATGTATAATATTTAATTAGTTTTTTGCCGTTGGTAATAGTGATATTTTACCTTTTCTTGCTGGCTGTTTTATGAGACCACACACGGAGCCATTACCGTCATATTCTTATTTCAAATGTGTCGGCCATCGTAAACGTCGACATGACATACGTCGGCGAAGTCTTGGTCTCAGTTGTTGCACAGCACACCAGGGCGGTTCAGTTTTACAACCGAGATAATTTACTAAGGATTCGCGTCATATAACACGGGTAATGTTCGGCCCAATATAATTTTATTTACAAGTTTTACTGCTCCTAGTTTTCTGCTCATGATTGTATCGGCACAATAAATTCTCAGTCCGTTAGCTCGAGTTTATTTTATTGCTTGTCCTTTTTATTACCAGGTAATTAGTTATATACAATCTATTACGTTTTTTGCGACATGCGGGTAACATACGTACTTCTTTGTTTCATTTACATTCTCTAAACGAAATTTGGCTAAAAGCTTCACGTTTAAAGCTATGAAAAATAATGTAATAGGAGGCCTAAAGTAGAGTAGAACGTATGTATAAAGAATAGTCGTTAAGAGGCTCGTAACAATAAAACCCAACACCCACTCCTAATAGAAGAACGGATCTGATTATTTATTGCCTCGAACGCTATTGCAGGCCGATATATGTTTCAAAAAACATGAAGCCTCCCGCTTTCTTAGTCCTCGTTTCCGTTTTATATATTACGGTCTTGTCCTCATTTAAAAGCAAGCATTTTTTGTTTACGTTTACACTTCATTTCACAAAACAAATAAAAGCAACCAAACTACCAAAGTACTACTACTACTAACTAACCAAAGTAAGCCATATATGATTCTAAGGCGCATCATGAATTCGCAGATAATCTGTGTCTGTATGTATTTTTAAAGTTTTCATAGTGACCCAAAAACAATAAGTCTCTCTGAAAACTCCGTTTAATCTGTGGATTCGCTCTGAAGAGCATGAAGCAGGCGGTTTCAAAATAACTAATAGTAAAAATAATGGACGATAGAATTTTATTTTCATAATGTAATATGTATTTCTCGGAATCGCTAAGTAGTGTTGACGATGTTACGAGTTATAAAGTTTAAAATAACGAGGCGATTCGACGTAAAAGATGGGTGCAGAATGCGTCCGTCGATGATGCATGTGCCGAAGGGACTCGGTTTATTTCGGGAGCTCGTAAAATCGATTATCCGACGGATTCGTATACTCGTACGTCCCCTCACTGGCTGCGTGTGCGCATCGTAACAGGATGCACTATTTCTGTTATACGTCGCATTGACGGAGATAGGCGCGTGATATTAACGTGCTGATTTAAAACGTAATATTAATATGGTGTTACGTAAATAATCGGATTCCTAAAACGAAATTAGACGGAACCGTCCCGAGTTTGTTGTAGCGGCTCTATCGGCCGGAAGTATTAAAAAATTGTTTATGACCGTGTAAACGTAGCACTAGGAAGTTTGCTTTGACACTATATAAACGAACGTGTAATTATATTTCTCAAAAGAACATAAATAAATAATAATTCGAACAACAATTGTATAGCATAGTAACGGACAGTATCTATTTAACCTTTAAGTTATAAACCATTAACAATGGGATATTAATAAAGTTCGTTACACGCAATGAAAACCTTTAACGAACACCCAAAATGGCGAACAAGTTCCCAGCGGGTGGCTAAATGTGGACTCAGTTTAGTTAGACACAGAAATATTTTATCGACCACTCCTGGCAGACCTGAGTTTGCTCCTGTATTCTTGTGAGTAAGGAACATTCGAAGTATCACTATCGTATGTGACTGCAGTTCCTTTAAGTTTGGTCATATTACTATATGATGGAACGGATATTCGAACAACGGTGCTGAGATCGTGTATGATTGATGTTTTTGGGAAGGAAAATTAATGAGCCGCCTACATGTATTAACAACTTCGACCAAACATGGATAAATAATATTCCATGGAGGCAGCACGCCTTGGAATTTTAAATATTATGCCACACGAGAAAGAAAGCAGGTTGAAAGCGGCAAAATCTCTGTTAATTTTAACTACGATCCGCAGCATATTTTAATCATGGCAAGTATGATCTATTTTAGCTTTTGTTTATGTTTCTGCTGAAGGTAGAAATTGGACTTCGCAATTACATACAGAAATAAACATTGCGTTAACATTTTAAATAAACACATATTTTTTGTTTTTTTATTGTTCCATTGCTGGGTACGATTCTCCTCTCAAAAATTAAAATATCACTCTCTATAACGATAAAGGAAAACATCGCGAGAAAACCTGCATAAATTAGAACACTAATTAAGTAAATAGCGTTCTATAATTTTTAAATGAAAACAGAAATGTTTAAATTCCTAAACAAATCGCCGTTTCAAAGTTTTCAAATGTTGCAATACACATGTCACGCAGATGGCAATATTAGTTGTCATTCGCCGCCATTTCTTTCATCGCAACAATTAAATCGACCGCTGATTATTTTTCCATTGAAATGATACATATTGATCGGCTGAGTTACCGAGAAAAGCTTATACGGTTATGTAGCTCATAAAAGTGGCTTCATAGGGAACCAGTCGCGCGACTCGTTAGAGACTGAACACGACTCGTCTTTTATGGCGCGGCGATCGGTTGATTGAGTTTATTTTACGATGGCAAATTACCATCGCGCCTGGCAAGAATCGACGACGGATAATTTCTCGTTAACGTAGAATAAGCAAACTACATAATTTATTGATTGAACATGTTTTTCGATACAGATACCTCTCATAATTGGCGGGCTGGCGGCATAAGTGAGATTATGCATGAGATTTTGTATGTTGATGTAGTTAGGTTAGAATATCGATCATAATATCGATGACAGGGGATATGTCGATTTCGTTAAGGCGAAGTACTTTTCTCGTTACGTTGTTATATTCTGTACTTGAACCTTAATTAAGGTTTATAGACGAATAGTTGTGAGTTGATGAAGGTTGATGTTTATATCGAAGGCTGCGCCGGCTTTTATAGCTATTAGCACTTTACCACCCATACTTACTTGACTATTTGGATGTGTGTTTAATGATCTTGCAAATAAACTGCAGTTAATTAAATACATATTATGTAAGTTGGGTTTAAGTTATTATGAGATAAATGTAACTCTAAGAAATGCAACTTTTCGTTGTTATAGTCTACACTTTGTATTATTTAATTTTAAGTTTTGTTAAATAACATACGTTATGATTAAAGACCAAACTATTTAAATCCTGTTCTCCCAATTCTTGAAGTTGCCCACTTTCATCACAGACAGCCAGTTTGTAGCGTAGTAATTATACGTGTTATAAAACGTTAATACCTATAATAATTGGCTAGAACGAGGAGAAGAGGAGTTTTTGTGAACAAATAAATATGTAGATTAGATTTTTTTTTAATTTTAAAATGCGTACTTGAATTAGAGACTGTAGAAAGTATATGTTTTAATATTTATACAAATTATACGATTATACAGTCACGACTATTTCCCATAGGAAAAGGCAGACAGACAGAAAAGTAGCCAAGTTACTTCATACTACATCGCTATCTTCCAGTGAAAGTTCCGTCAAAATCGGCAAGGCCGTTCCAGAGATTAGCCAGCACAAACAGATAGACAAAAATTCTAAAAAATGTAACTTTGGTATACGTATCGTGTATTATACATATATATGCATTTACTAAAAAGCGGATATTTTAATATTACAAACAGACACTCCAATTTTATTTATTTGTATAGATGTGTAGATGAACAGCAATACTTGTGACGTTGCACTCATTTACATGATTATGCAGGTGGCAGCATAGTGCATACAAACTGTCAGTATTTACATTTCATGTTGTCTCGTCGACTCGTATTGATTGGAGACGTGGACGTTTCCTCGCTTTCGTCTCTGACGGCGATGTCGCAACGAGATCGCTGGCTAATGAATTGCGACTGGTTCCAATTTGATCCATTCACCCATCTATTAATGCCAGTAGCGTTTACTGTAAACTTAGACGAGATTGAATTGAAATAGGTATATATATGTGACTAGCTTCTGCCCGCGACTTCGTCGGCATGGAATTGTGACTTTGGGAAGCATTTGGAGTATATCAAAATAAATTATAGCCTATATGTTGCAGAAGATTTATAGCTATATAACTAAAGAAGTTTCATTAAAATCCGTCCAGTAGTTATTGCGCGAAAATCGGACAACAGACAGACAGACAAAAATTTAAAAATGATTTTTTTTGGTTTGAGTTACTTATATGAAGACACCTAGCGGTATATTTTTTAGTTTTTATTCAATGTTCAGACTTGAACTCTGCTACAGTTTTATTATACGAGTATGTACTCGTATAGATATGTTTTTTATACATTTGTTAAACTAGTCAAATTCTACACATTGGTGATTTTTGTTCATGTTGATGATATGTATTTAAGTTGACGTTTTAGTTGCTATTTCAATTACTGAATAGTCCATGTAGACGACGTTAGACGTTAGAATGTAGAAGAAGCACGTCAGGTTTGTAAGGACAGATATTTGGCACTCGTGCTTCCTGTCTACTCCGTTAGAGATCTGGCGTGATGGTATGTAGTTGTTGTTGAATAATTAATTATTAATTACAGCATCGACGTTAAAAATATGGAGGGTTAACAAAAAAAATACCGTTAATTTACCGGTAATTTTTATAAATCGATTGTAATAGGTACATCAATTTAAATGTTGAAGATATTCGATTCGATCTCGTTAAGCGATTGAGTGACAGCACTTCGCCGATACGGTACATCGGTCACCGTCTCAAAGCTAAAGTTTTTATTTACTCGGATGACGTTCAATTCTCTTGTTGGAATATGACTCAGCTTTATCATAGTCTGTCGAACGTAAGTACTTCTAGAAAGTTCTTTAGAAAAGTATCCAAATTACTATAACGCTTTGATGTCTTTATACGTTTTGTGCAACATTGTCCATTATTAGTGACCAGCTTTTCCGGCTATCTTCGTACAACCTCATAATAAATAAATAGTTTATTTACACCAATATCTGTACTGATTTTATTCATATTTGATGGGACACACATCATATTACGTTTGACAGTTGAGCAGTTTATATGGAAAAAATAAATTGCTGTTATTACTGTTTTCCTCCGAATTTTTACTTATTTTCTCAGCTCCAAACCTTCCCTGAGTTTCAACGATTATTTTGAAACCAAAATTAGCCGAATTGGTCAAGCTGTTCTCGAATTTTCCGCCTAGTAACATATTCGGCGATTCATTTTTATTTTTATATTATACATTGTACAAGTTAATTATATAAGTACATAGCATAATAATATATCATTTATAGTTCACGTGGGTATATCGTGAGTCGTTTCAAATGCAGTATCGAGAATCGATTGAAATAACGAGCGCGATCGAGCCAGTCGTTTTTCCACAGAAATTCCATTTTTTCGTTTTTACTTCTCATTTATGTTCAGGATCAAGGTGCGGGTGCAATGCCTCCGTGATAATAAACAAGTACACAATTGATGGCCGCGCATTTTTATTTCATTTCGGGATTCGACGGCACGAAAGATCGGTAAAAATTAATTTGAAACGATTTCTGTTATCTGTATAATAAATGCTGTCTGTATATAATCTGTGCAATAAAATGCAATACCAGTGTACAGATTTAAAAAAGTTTATCGTATTTAATGTTACTTGTCTTCTTCTAAAATACTATAATACATGTGACAGTAATAGAGAATGCAATGTTATTTTAGCGGCACGCATATTTTTACACTCTTTACGCTAAAAATGAGCTGATTTTGATTTGTCGCACGACATTTTGTTTCACTTTTTACACTGATACGGCATTAATTATGTTTTAAAGATTCTTCGCTAATTTTTATGAATCCGGTTTCATACGGTGCGTTAATTTCTCAGTCGATTATCCCAAAAGCCGTGTCGGAATGGTGGCCACACGGGAGCGAGATAGCGATATTAGAGTAATAGGGATGGCGATATGCGCACGTTGCAGGTGTGAACAGGACACGCGCGGAACATACCTCGGAAGACTTCGTCGTAGCATCTCAAACTTTTTATCCAACTTTTTCTAAGTAGGTATTTTCGTTTCACACATTGTAAGCAAGTTATCATGTTTAATAATTTAATTAACAAAAATATTATCTCTTTATTTACAGGATATGATTTAGAGGGTTAATAAATAATGAATTTGTATTCAGTTTTAGATTTATTGCACAATTTTACTTTATGGAGTATGAAACAAAAGTATTGATATTAAAAATTAAGAATTTTTACACGAAAATACTTTGACAGCCCTTGTGCAGCTTGTGCTTTTCCTTCGGTTCTCGTTAAGAGCTTTTAACGAGCCGACCTTGCCGTAACGATGTAAATGAGACGGCAACATCTATCGTTTGAACATTCTACCCGTTAGACAAGGACAGAGCGACGCAAAGTTAACAATAAGCTTACTAACAAGATGAAAATATCGAATAGAGAACGTCCGAACCGCCAGAATCACGCATCGAATAATACAACTTACGTCTGTTTGCTCAAGGTGTAATTTTCTGTAAATAAATATTGGTGTTTATTTGACAGATGTTGACGCGTGTTACCCGACTAACGAGAATGACTCAGGTGCAGCTTTTTTATAGTTCCGTCAATATAGACCTTTTTAAAATGGCCGACGGTTCAATTTAGATTGGATGTCTGGCCGCGCTACGGGGTTTTCTCATAAATGCCTTTTTGAAATTTATTTAAATTGGTTTTTCGTTGCGCAGCTCTGAAAGTGACGGTTCGGGCATGCTCGGGTCTAATAACAGTACGTTTATGAGATACTATCGCGTAGTAATCATCATCATATTGACTATAAATGTGTGAATTTATCATGTCTCATGTTATTGGTAGGATAGTATTTTGTTAGTAAAAACATGTTTCTATAACGAGTATTATAGAACATAAGTTAAAAAACTAAAGTAATATTTACGTCATGATACTTTCTAACGCTAATAGAAATTTTTATTTCGTTAAAAGATATTAATTAAGTATTTTCTAGTTACGGGTATTCAAATGAAATAAGATTGATTCTAAGATAAGTGTTATGAATGTATAATTGCGTTAATTAATGGCTGTCGCGAGGATTCTATGAGGGATTTTAATAACACGAGATTGTCTATGAAAAGACGTCGACGCGTTATGGTAGAGAAAAACTTTAAATTGCTGTAGATTTCTGTCTCTTTTGTTATAAGTACGCATCTAACCCCTCCTCAGTTTTTACATATATGTATTCTCCTTCACATAAGAACTGGGTAAGCTGAAAGAGATCTCTTATAACGATAAGCTCGCCGTTGTAAATTAGCTTATGACGCTGTATTGTAATTTTTGTTTTGTGTACAATAAAGAATAAATAAATATATGGACTGTATTTGTCACTGGCTGTAACAATTTTTATCTTTAATTAAAGCTGGTAACGTGTTTCTCTCGCAAACATGGAGCTTAAATCTAATCATTAGGACCGTAAGTAATTTACAATTCTCACATGTCACACACTAAGTAGTAAATGAATTGAAAGTAAGTTACTTTAAGTTCATTTACTTTGATGTCGAAGGTCTAACCGTCAAGTGACTGTAACAACTTAATGTTCGCTTTTCAAATTGTGAGCGACGTTCCGTTACGTTCTCCAACGTCCGTGATGGCTGCTTAATGTTTAATCGAGATAAATAAAACAGATAAAGGGATTCTGTTGGTCATGGACCCTCGTAAGGGCCCCGTAAAACAAACTCTGTGGGGTTTCGGTTATTATTTATGGAACCTAATATTTCTTGTCTTACTTTTTGGATATCTTACACGATATTTAATAAACATTTTTCAAGTTTAATCTCTCTTATTATTTTATTACTTTGCATTTGTCATTTAGTGTTTTCTTGAGCAAACGGTTGTTAAATTTATGTATCGTTAATACATAGAAATTATATTAATGCAGCAATTTGAAAACGACGTTTTTTAAATATCTTTTTAAACTACGTGCCCTGTCGACCCACAAAGGCCACAGCTAAACTAATCATGAAAGAAAACAGTGATAATAAATCCACGTGATTTGTAAACGGAGCGTAAATTAGTTTTACGCTCGCATGTATCCGAGGTTATTTTCCGGTAAACAGTGTTGGGCCAGCGACAGTCGCCACCGACACGCCGCGCCGTCACTCACGTCAAACCTCATTACTGTTCGCCTCGTTACCTAATAGATGAAAAACGATACCAGAAAAAATTAAAAAAAAGAAACGATTGGGCCACTAATAAACCGCTTGAAGCCGCCGACGATAAATAAATATTCTTAGTTTACTATGATCGTACAATTTGATGACATATTTATGTATTATACAATAAACAATGTCCAAAATACTAATAAAATATTTATATTTATCGAGTTGTTCACCTATTTTTATAATGTTAAAATGTGTTTGTTATTTAATATAACATGTAACTGAGCGGTTATGATCTGCTGAGAATTATCTTTAATGGATACTCTACATACTATTTATATTGGAAACTGCAAGAAAACTTCGGAGGAGTTGTCGTGCCATATCACCCATGCGGCATTTTAGTCCCACTCAGTCAGTAGGTACGTTCAGAAAGTTTTGTTATAGACCGCATTTGCGGGCGTGATTACAGCTTTGATGGTGCCGCCGCGGAATGCAAAATGAAGTTCAAAGTTGCCGGCTTTCCTACCGCTGAGTGTTTAGACACAACATTATTACGATGATCATATTTTATTCGTCGAAGATGAAGGGACTTGTGAGGTGTGGGGAAAAAAGCTAACCAATCCACCTATTACACAGACTGTACATTTGACGTTTCTAGAACGGATTTGTCTATGATTTTTAATTATACATACCACAGTAAAAAGAGGGCAGTCTCGTTTTTGTTTTTAATAAGTTTAAAAATTTGACATATTTTATCTTTTTACGCCCATTTGTCAGTGTGAAATAGACAACTAGCACGCAGAATAAGCGAGGGAACATTGAAGCGTTGCTAACGAGGCGGAAATATTATACGGCGAACGATAAACTCGTACAGATAACGAAATAATTGCTGAAAACTATAAATTAATTGTGAATAATTGCAAACATATTCAGAGTAACGATACACAGACAAATTAAATCACTTTTTAATTATATTTCGTAATGAAGATAGAACAACTAATTACGAGTATAACAGAGTTTTATAATCATTCGTATAAGCTAGATGGATGGTATATTATCATGGAAGCCGCATGTAGGTAACATATATAAAAAAAAATATCGTACTTTTTTTTTTATTGAAATAAATTTATTTGATGTAGTTAATTTAATTACTGTTATAATTTTGAAGTAGAATACACACTGGACAGGTATAAATGATATAGGATTTAACATTAACAACGTCAATCCAGCTCCGCCAGCTCGGATCATATTTATGTATGTATAACGATAATAATTGTGCTGTGTTTGGTTTTGGAATCATCGAAAATAAGAAAGTAAAACGTTCAAGGCAAGAGTGTTAGCCACATCCTATAGAGCACCTCGCTTACCCTATTAAAAATAAAATAATTTACGTTGAACGGTTGTCCTTATTTAGAATGTAGTCCGTTACATTCGTGACATTACTTCACAATGAAATTTGAGTCTGTGTGAAACGTAACATTATTTTTAACTCGTCATTTAAATTTACTGCGACTCCATAAAGTGAATTTATAGTTGGTCTTAAAAAAATTCACAAAACAATGGACGAAGTTGCTAGTAAAATTACATATTTATAGAGTAAATTTCTAGTAAGTATGTACGTGTCAATTGTTTTCATTGTACTTTTATATTATATATTATGGTAATCAATTTTTTGTTAGCTTATCCAGGTAACTAAATTGGGAAGCATAATGAATAACTTGAAAATGGTAAAACCGCGGCGAATGCGCGGGCGCAGCGCGCTCTATGTAAACGATCTCGTTATATTAAAATTTATGGCTGCTCGTACACAGCCTTTGTTTAGCATACAATTGGATCTTATTTCTTACGATACGATTAAAACGAAACTGGTTACAGCTTTTGTTTCGGCCGTTGGTGTCGTTCGAGCAACTGGTTTCATTTTTCATATCGACTTTACTTCATCAATCAATCAATTAAAGACAGCCATGTTGATTATTGAAAACACAACCTACATGTCTTTTTGAATTAATATTTTGAAACTGATATTATGTTATTACGACCTGTATTTCTCCGATAACAACGTAATGGATGAGACCTTGAGATATAGCTACATATTTTTCAATTCAAGTCTTGATTGTCCTTTCTTTATTCCGTTATTATAATATACATACTTTCATAATTGATTAATAACATAAGCGTGCTATCATAAACGTAAATGTTTTTTTAGTTAATGAGAAAGCACTCAAAATATTTTGAAACAAAATTCTTACAAAATAAAAATACACATCTTCAGTTATCTGAAAACCATAATGTTCGACTAATTCATCTCGAATACATTTATAATAAGCATAACGCTTATCCAAATACAAATAAAACAAAGAAAGTAGATAAATCATCTCAAGGTATTTATAACAGACGAATAAACAGTTTCTTGTTACAAGCCGTATCTGAGATCGTAAGACACGACATAAAAGTATCTCACAGCAATAAAATAATTTGTAGAACTTGATTTGTTGTCTCACCGTTACTATTAGGCAACGTTGAAGGTGTGAAAGGGACGGAGGGAGTAGTAAAAGGATAGTGCAATCCCGTGGCGCAGCATGTGCATCTGCTTAGACGGAATCAAGCGTGTGCATTCTGTGTAGGCTACGAAATGCGTAGAGTAGCTAATCCATACGATATTTTCTCGTAGATTTTTGTTAAAAGATAAGGTGTCTCTAAAGATAAGACACATCTTATATAGTTGTATCGAAACATTTCTTGTTTCTCATGTGCCTTTGCTAGGATTACGATTTGTCTATATTTTTGTTTATTTTATCCTTAAATCGTCCTCAACTTCTATTTAACGAAATATTTGAATTGTTTATATTAATATGCGTTTAATACTAACCGGTATTAGTTATTTATCACTTCAACAAACGCGAGGGAAATTATAAAACATTATAACGTAAACCTGTCCAAATATTTTTCTGTTCGACGCATCACGAAAACATTGAGGCGGCTTTTCGGTTTTGTGTTTAAATTACGACCGGCGGGATTTCTGCCTACGATCAATAAATCAATAAATATATACGCGGCCGTGCCGTCCGTCTGTCCGTCGGACATTAATGGAAATCATTGTTTGTTTAGGGCGCCGCTATCCTTGGCTTGCCCGAAGATTGTTATTAAACGGGAGCATCGTTTTGGGAAGAAATTTCGTGCAACACGCTTTTTTAATGATATTTGTATGTATTTATTTTACACTTTTAATTGTAATGATTACCTACTTATTTGAGCCGTTTGTTCGCGTGACGCAATATGTGGCGCGAATGATTGACTCATAGATTTCGTTCATGAATTTGAAAGCGTACTGAATTTTCATAGACAATTTTAAGTTAATCGATATTATCCATAGAAGTTGTTCGATTTTGCAAAACATTGCTATGTTTCTGTGAACTGGCAACATTTTGCGACTAGCGTAGTTTATGGATTTTAAAAAAAAATTACATAGTGATAATACAGTTTGACATAAAAAAACTTGAATATTACCGACAATTATTTATTTTTGAATTCCGACCCGATCGCTGCAAAACGAATTGCGTTAGAAACAAACGTGCGGTGCAGGTTACACCGTAACTGCTGTTTCGAATTTCAAGAACAGCCGGCCGCCACGATAAATTTGGGTGTTTTTTCCAAAGCCGATGCAGTTGAAACGGTTTGAGGCAAAAAAGCCTACCTGCTCTCCAGCCGACCCACAATAGCGCGTTCCCAATATATTCAGTGGAACGTCGCAACATTTCACGTTTTCGTATCCACTCAATACGTACGCACAAAAGATTTCGGCAACAGATTAGTTTTCGGAAACAAAAGCGGCGTCGCGCGGTATCGACAAAGATTTCAAATAAAACGCTAAAAAACTTCGTCGCGACTTTTTTATGTCGTAACATTCGTATTTATCGATGGTTTTTTATATATTCGAATAGAGAACATCTGAAGAGAGAGGTTTTTAACGACTATTGTTACCTCATTTAACATCTTTGACTGCACCTCAGTTACCATCAGGCGAGTTCGCAGTGAACGCAACAAAAAAAAAATTAAAGAAAATATTAAAATAGTGATTCCAAAATCGACGTCACTCCTACATCCACTTAACGCATATCAATGGACTTACACATAAACAACAATCGGACCTCCACTCAGACACGTTCGTGTGCACGCAGCGGAAACGTATAGCGGCGAGATGCTGGCGCAGCGCTGATGCAAGTGTGAAAATGAGCTGTGAAAGCTTTTAAAACAACGGCCGCCGGTACCTCGTTGGGACGAGCGAGCGCTAAACAGTTGTGGACGCATCCGTTCGCACTGACCATCGTTTCCTACTTCTGCCGGACATCGATTTATTTATTACTAGCTGACCCGGCAAACGTTGTTCTGCCATATTAAACTATAACAGT
>DWUN01001878.1:0-15272 GCA_018249975.1 Passova gellias | reverse complement strand
ACGTAACTGGTGAAATGTGGGGGTGTTCTACACTCCTCTGCCTACCCCTTCGGGGATTACAGGCGTGATGTTACGTTACGTTTACGTTAGTTCTACATACGATTGACATTAAAATAACTTCGGTCACCGTGATGGTTTGGACTCGTCGTTTTATATTTAGTTTAGTTATGTTTATTATTTTAATTTACTATTCATTAATAGGATAAATCAGTTAGTTTCTTATCTTTGATTTGTTTTACTTAGTACAAAAAAAATATTAATAACCATTATTGGAACCATATAACTACACATGCATATCTAACTGTGTAGTCTAATTGATAGTTGCGTCTTACTCTAATAACAATAGATAGCGACGCGTAATTTGTCGTTAATAAATTAGGGACTTGTATTAATCGCGGATAACGTTCCGAATGCTTAACGAGTGTAGGTAGCTACGCCGGCAGACTTCCCTATTAGACACTACTCTAATTAATATGTAGCGATCTTCACGATTCATGAACGATATTCATGATTAGTGAATAATTAATGTATGCACAGGTGATATAAGAATTAATATAAATAATATCTCGGGGCACTCTCGTAAGCGACTCGACGACTATAAAGTATATGTTACGGCCTAATAGGCCGTAACATATACTTTATTGGTAGGTATGAGAATATCTCATACCTACCAAATGTACACAAAGAATATTGTAGAGAGTAGACAATGTTTAATTTAAAAAAAATCGTTGAAACAATAAATACTGAAATAAAAAAAATTATTCCAAAAGTCAATGCTATGGTTGTAAAACTGCGTATCTGATTTTGTATTTGAAATTGTATTTGTTTACAAATCCGTTTACAAATTTTTATTTTTGTATTCCCTACGTGAGGCTGCGAGGAGCGCAATCAATTTGTGGGACGATTACGCGAGAGAAATTAACGCAAGATAACAAGGAATTAGGGGCGCACCTGGGGAAGGATGAAGCGCTTCTGATAACCGAATATATTACCGCGATTAAGGTGCTGAAAAGAATGAATTTTCACAAAGTAAGGGAAGGCTCCATCTAAAGGGATTCAGGATCTGGTTATCTTCATATCGCCACTAAGCTTTTTGTTGCGTCGCCTTACAATAATTCCCATGGGTGTTTCAATATCTTCTCTTTGTTCTCGAATCACGTTTTGTCACTAATCTGTAACGTAATAAAGTTTTCGCGTCGGAAATATCCTGCAATTCAACAAATATTGTACAGGCAAATGAAACAAAAAAGTGTAATTTATTCTATTAATTAATTGTTCACATATAATAAGAAAATGTCTTAATAATTACATTATAATTATAAAAATACAGATAATTTTGCACACTGTTCACAAACATTATACATCGTACTTGTATACTAGTACATAATTAAATACATACAACCATTTGACTTCACGCGTATTAAATTTCCGTTAACCACGCAGTACTGGGTCGCCAAGATGAAGGCCGCAGTCGATAGTATGAAAACTACCGGTTATACTGTTTGCTTTGTCACTTGCAAGGAACTTTATTAGCTCCGCCACGTCTTCACTGGTCGAAACTTTCCTTAACGGAAGAGCTGCTGCCATGTTCTCGAATAACTTATCATTTGCTTCATCATTAATCCCGTTCCTTTTAAAAAGAGTAGTGTTAACGGGTCCCGGGTTCACAGCGTTCACTCTGACACCTTTGGGTGCTAGTTCCAACGCGACGCATTTAGTGAATATGTCAATAGCAGCTTTGGTCATGCAGTAGGGCATCATCGCCGGTATCGCCACAGTGGACACTACGCTCGAAACGTTTACAATATTACCCTTTGTCACAATTAAATGTGGAATCGCTTGCTGCGTCATCAAGTACGTGCCGCGAACGTTCGTGGCCACCATACGGTCGAAATTTGAAATATCATCCATAACTCCGGCCATCAATAAGAAACCCGCGTTGTTAACGAGAACATCGATTTTCCCGAAATGCGAGACAGTTTCTTTGATGATCTTTTCAACGTCTTCAGCGACGCTTATGTCCGCTCTTATGGCTAGCGGCTTTCTCCCGCTGAAGTGTGCACACTGATCGGCGACTCGATTGAGGTTGTCTACATTTCTTCCTATTAGTGATAAGAGAGCTCCGGCCTTAGCGAATGTTAGTGCACACGCTTGGCCGATACCAGCACTCGCACCGGTTACCAAGACGACTTTTTCTTCGAACTCCATCCTGGCCGAGAGTTCGCTCCAGACTGAATAATTAAAATACGCGGTCGAGCGACATGTGACGCATCGGTGGCATGTTATCCAGTTACTTCGGTTTAGCGAACACTAAAGTATAACAAAGGAATAGAAGTGACATTACATTTTTGATTCGTTAAGAATTCACCTGACGAAATATAAAATGTAGTAGGTACTTATATTGCATAAAAGGTATAGTTTTGTAATATATGAAAAGTAATGAAAAATGTAAATTATTGACTAAAGATGTCTAAATTTCGAAAGGGTATTTCAATATCGAAATACCCTTTCAAAATTCATATCAAAGATAATATTATCTTAATAAGTTAAAACAGTTTTAATATACTGTTTATATTTTTTCATACCATATCTATAGAAAAATTTCTTTAGTTAATGTAACATATGCATTTTCTATTTGCCACCTGTTTTAGTACCTAGGCATCTTACTTGACAAAAGGCTATTGCGCAACTGAAAATAAGGATTAGTGTCCACGGGCACGTAGATATTATGTCTCATCATATGCATAACTATAATATTTTACGTAATACATGCCTATATACGTGGTCTGTGTTTCTTATTACCTAGGTATGTATATTTATATATTTCTATAATACATCATCTTGACTGATGGACGGATATATTGGCGAGGTGTACAGATGGTTTTCTGCTTTACCTGGATTTGTGTAAACATTGTAAGTTTAGGGATAAGGCCGCCTATTGTATGCTGCTGTGTAATGTTCACGTCAAATTATAGTTGTATATTTTAGTGTGTCATAAAGTATGTCGTATTTTATTGCGTTGTATTGTACCTGTTGCGTTGCATTGGTTTTTGTTGCGGTTTATAGTACTTGCAGTAGAAATCTGTGCCTAGCAGTAAAACATTCTGTAATATCCAACGATGAAGGGTCAGAAAGTTACAAATTTCCAGAATCAGACCAATTCTGAAAATCAATCAACTTTTATCGATTTGTGATTTCTTGGTATTAAATATAAATATGTTTGCTATCTACTACAGTCGATTAAATGGTTGCAAAAAGAAATATGTATGTGTATAATGACATACATAAGCATTTGAGCTACTTAATGTAATAAATTATACTGAATATTGGGTATAATGATAAACTTGATTTTATTGAATTCAATGATTCCAATATCACAGAAATAGCAAGCAACATCATTAAAAGTCTAAAGGTGAAGGTCAAAATGAAACACATTCACATTTTCCATACAATTTATTCTCGTTTCGGTATGCTATAAACAACATTAAAATTTGAAGCGAATCTATTTACATCGATTTATCACTTACGACTCACATTTTCAATTAATAATTTTATTACGGAAATAATTGAAACTTACATTAAAAGCTCCCTATAATTGTTTTTGGCACTTGCATTACACTAAGTTACATAATCTTAAGTTAGAGGTAACATTGCGTAGTAAAAATAACCTAGATGCTTTGTATACGCGTCATTGTGAATTTTCTATCAAAATAAACTCTATAATATACTCGTTTTACAGCCAACAAGAGAGCAGACCAATTGTATATATATATAAATTATTTCATTTCCATTATGTGATAGGCTATTATTTTGTTGCGATGCCGCCTAATGAGAACCACGTACTCGTATAAAAGTCTGTTCACCTCAATCTTTAAGAAATAGTAGGTTATATTTGTCGAGAAACTTGTATGCGACTTTCATATCTTTAGTAGTAGCTAGGTCCTGCTCTCGATGACTTGATTGATGCCTTAGTGAGTCTAATACAAAATTTAACACACTAACGCAAAATATTCTTGATCATTGAAATACATTTGACATCGTGAGATTGTAGAAATGTCTGCAACTTAAAACAATTACATTACATTTTATAATTAACAAGTGATACCTGCAACGTTGTCATTGCGCTAAGTACGGTGGACATGACGCACGGACCAGTTAATGTTGTCTAACCGTGAACTTTCAATTGAACTAATTGACAATTAGGTACACGAACAGAATAATTGTTGCAATTATTGACGGACTAATTGAGAATACGTTTATCATCATCATGTAAAAAACATTATCTATACTTAAATGTTAATGATGAGGTCCAAAACTCTTTTTTATTTTGATGTGTAGAGACGTCGTATTCTTGTGTATGTTAAAGAGAAGTATTTAATAACGGGGTCGTTAAGAATGTTAGCGGAGAAGTAGAGTATTTTAATCCTACCGTAAACAAAGGACTGGAGGAGGAGGATGGAATCTAGATCAACACTACTTTTTTACACGAATTTATGTTTATAAAATACATGACATTGCATACGTAATAATAACAAACAGTCAATAGTTATTGATGAGTTAGCTTCTAATCTTTACGAAATAATAGTAATGTACGCCTATTTATTGTACGCCTATTATTTAGCGATAAAAAATTTCTAACACTGACAACTATTTAATTGTGTACCCTATAAATTAATTTTGATTTGATTTAACAAATGATAGCTTTACATTACACATCAATGTTCAGTAAAATAATGTTGTGTAGAATATACAATAGAACTTCAAATATCGTATGAAGTTCTATATATTATTTACACTTGTTAAAAAATAAACAAAGTTTAAATTTAGAGATTTTAAAGATAAAATACCTGTTCAAATGACAGTTAAAAATGTAGTATCTTAGATGTTATTATTTCCGTTTATTTTTATATTTTATGCAAGACTTTCATACAATACTTTTGGTGGGTGATTGCGGTCACGTAATATAATCTAACCACCACGTGTCTATGACAAGAAACGCGATAAATTGTCTATTGTAAATGATGTCAACGTTCATACATATCATGACAATGTTGACTTTGACATTTAATGTGTGTGTTTATGTCGAATGAGTTGCTGTTTCCAACTAATTTACTTAGATGATGACTACTCATTATGTATGTCTATTTTGATTTAACTTCTTTATGCAATATATCCTTAGACCACACCTTAAGATGATATGGAGTCATTAAATCTCTCCTAGCTTTGTACAAAACGCTGTGTATAAATATTGGAGGGAGTGCGATATTGGACGTTTGCATTTATCTTACAGTTACATGTCCTACTTAAGATATTATTAAACTGTAGAAGAAAATTCCTAATGCTATGACGTACCTATTATTTTTTTAGTTTAAGTTAAAAGGAAGTACAATTGAAAGCGACAAAACATCTGTATTAATGATTATATGTAGCATACAAAAGTTATTTCATTAGGTTCGCTATGCTTACAATACGATTTGATGGGTTTTGTTTGTCTCAATTTTTCAATTTAATCAATAAAAATAAAAACAAATATAGACAAAATTGAACGTTGCTGTTTTCGCTCTTTCTCGCGATTTAACGTCAAATTTACATAATGTTTTAAATGTAAGACATCAATTTAAAATCAAATAATCATCAAAATTAAAATAATCTACGAAATGTCGATAGTCTGTAACCAGTTAATACATATTGTAGTTATAAGTATAGATAAACTTTCTTTCAGCCCGCTTGCCTTGGCCGAGTTCTAATTTGTATGTAGCCGTCCCCTGACACGTCGGAGATGGCTAATTGTGAACGCGTCCTATAACAAATGCAGAAACAATTGGGGGCTGATATCTTTGATAATGCTTAACTGTTTTAAAGACTTCCCCTTTGCTAATCGTCTCGTGTTTATAATCGTTTTTTTATGCACTGGACACTTTTTTATATTATAATGAATAATGCAACAATATATTTTGAGCGTTGTAACAATACTCACTCCAATAGAAGTTGTTACATAATAAAACTTTTAATTGATATTTAGAAGCGCTTTCCATTCAAATTCACTGGTGGTTTTGTTTGTAAATTAGTATTAATTTGAAGAAAATATTATATCAATAAAATTAAACTAATTATATGTATACCATTCGTTTACTTCAGTAGCAACCATTGTGTTCCTACCCAATAGAGATGTTTAATATAAATTCCATGTTTGTTATTAAATAGATTCTGTTTATATAAGAACTATAGGGAATGTTCCACTGAGCTTACCTTACACAGAGGTTGAGTTATAAAGGCCGATCGAAATAAGAATGCGACGCGGTCCTTATTACAACTTCGATATTATTTTGCTCGACGAAACGGAAGGGATCTTTATAATATCACGTTTACAACCGTGAGATAAAAGCATCAACTTTTTTTGATAAAAAATAGGAAAGTTGTTCTAATAAAACAATAAAAATATAGAAAATATAGCTTAGTGCAGGATGAGCTGTTTGTTTAAATCTTAATTAGCAGTTACATTCACCTGTTTCATTGATTTTAATTTATGAGCCCCATTTATGTTCGTGCAAAATATTCGTATGAAAAAAATATTGCGTTGACTTCTTAAATACTGTAAAATACTCGGGGTACTCCTTTATTTTGCTTAAGTTAAGTTATATTTATGGTTTAAGTTGAATGATGATTGATTTCAATAAAAGTTTATTTAGGACTACCTGTGTCGATCAGTGTTACGCACGTACGACGTACATTCTGATCCCGTGGGAATGTTGGGATAAAAAGTAACCTTTGTTAATTAAGTTTATAGACAATCTGTGTGTCAAAAAGTATTATTTTAGATAGTAAGTAAATTCAAATTTGGCGTAAATTTTAAGATATTTTCGATTTGTACGCTGGCACCCTAAATGTTTTTAGGATAAAATTTAACCTTTGTGTACCCCTACAAAGTCCTTTATTTTCCAGTGAAATTTCTATCAAAATCGATTATGCCGTTCCATCGCTTACTCCGAACAAATGGAAAGACAGACAGAACAGACACAAAATTTTAAAAATGAGTTGTTTACGTCTTGGTATGGTATACATAACTAACTTAACAAATCGTAGTTATTTTGAAATCACAGACAGACACTTCAATTTTATTTACATGTATAATTCTAAATGAATGTTTATGTAACGCCATGTTTTACATAATAAGTAAACGTAAGTGATGGTATGAGAGAAGCATATATCCATAATAGAGAACATGTTATTACAATACTTATAAAAATAACTATAGGTTCTACGTTCACAACTACATACAAGTTAACTACGAATCATCTACAGGAATATCAAAAAGGCCCTTAAATGTAATTACAACAAATGAGAGGACGTCCTTATATAGGAATACATAATATATAAATAAATGCAGTATCATACAAAAAGACTAATGACAAAACTTTGCTAACTGACAGATTTCGAGATCACAATATCGCTTGGCAATATAATCTTAACTCCTATACCTATTACACTAAGAGATCGTTCACAACATACATTTATTACTACTGCAACAATTCTTTATACTAAGAAGCTTGACTAGAAAAATAAGAAAAGACGAAGCTTTTCTGCATTTTATGGCAGTGTGAGCCTAAATACCGAACTCTCAAAAGGGCTCCCTCAAGTTTTACGTTATTTTAATCTTACCGTCAATAATAATAAATTGCAACATTCAATTCTATACAATGAATGCTTAGCTTCTGGTTTTTTAGTATAATCACGTACGTTGTGTACAAATCAGAATTTTCTAGAACTAACATCTGATTTACGTTCGCTGATCTGTACGCCTGCAGTGACACTAAAACGATTTACTCTATTGACAGTATCATCAATCATTGATTTCAAATTCGTACGCATATCTGTTTGAATTGCTTTTGAATAAAAAACGATTTATTTAGTAGATTTAGATTTTCCAATATGCTTGTTTTATTAGTAGGTAAATAATAAATTACGAAATTGATTTTGTTACTATATATTTGGGATGAGAATATATTTTCTTACTCAATATTATATGGAACAAGTCCACAGACTAATCGAAAGTCTGAGAGAAATCGTAAAATAACAACATAACTTTTCTCTCGATTTTTTTATATCATTGTACAAGAAAACGTAACGCTTAATGTACTTGTGTCGTGGTTTCCTTCTGAAAACTTCTTTTAACCCGTAAATAAATTTCGTTATTTGTATACTACCCATACGGTCGATGTACGTTTAAGATGTCTTGAGATGGTGGGACTCGTGGTCGCAGCGGCGCAGGACGGCGAAATGTGTCACCTGGAAGGTGTTGGCGGAGCGGCTGCCGCGCTCCAGGGTGCCAGTCATCGTGTAGCCCATGTTGAAGTCCGCTTGGGTCACGTTCGTGGTTAGGTATAACTGAAAAGAACATATTTTAATTCCACATCGTCAGCAAACGCAGATTTGATTTATTAGTTAAAAAAAAATAGTAGGTATTTACTACGAAAGTATTGCTGTCGACCGATTTTATTACCGATTGATTATAGATTGCTCGATTTACTAAACCTTATCATTCGACATAATTGTATACAGTTTTCCGTAAATTTGAGGGGGAGGAGTAGCGAGATTCTTAAAGTTATGAGTTATGAAATAACCGAATGACAAATGTACCTTGAAGTCGGCGTCTGTGCCGAGGTGTTTGAACGTCCCCACGATGTAGACCGCATTGACCCCGCTCACTACCATACGAGCGTGGGTGCTGTGCCTGTGTTACATTCATATAAGCAATACTGAATTACTGTCTTTATTGTAGAAAATACATAATAATTTATGGCAGATTTTTTTGTGCAAAATGCGTGCCTTTAACAACTTCGATTAATTTTCATTAAAGTTTAATTAGACATTTCATTAAATGTTTAATTAAACTTTAATGAAATACTTTACTGTTAAGACATTTATAATTCGAGGAATGCGAGGAAGGAATGAATACACGACGAATAATGTACTCTTTTTATAATCTCAGACGGCAAGGTCTCCATTAAGGCATACATTTGTGTACCGAATGCCTTCTAGACTAATCTTTATGTTCTCGAAAGATGGATGGACGGATGGGTGCGTTAATTTTGTACCTAGACGTAACACGTGCAACTCGTAATATGGATGACAGCCGGTGATTTATAATGATTTAGTTTATTCCGTTATATTTAATACAGATATGTTATATTTAATACAGATACTTGTTCACATAATTTATTATAATTCATTTAAATAAAATCGAGCTTTTTGTCTTAATAAATAACGGCTACTATTTAAAATAATTAATTGGCATATATTTGGCCAGACTCATTATTTAGCATCTACATGAATATGGATCAATTCTGTCAACGGTTTTGCCATTCAAAAAAGCGTTATGCCGTGCACAAAGTCATTTGTATTCAACAGGAGGTGAAAGATCAAACAGTTACCTACGTTTCTATGTGACTACAATATAAATGTATGTTCTTCGCGAAAAACATCATCGCCAAACGTCAATACGTTATTTTGTATTAATAAAACATATTTTTTGCGAGGCCAAATATTTTATTTTCAGGGTTGGCTCGGCAGACATGCTCGTCGTTGGGAGGCTGAGCACGTTCCTTAGTTACTAGGGCGCAGACCCAACACGTGCCTAGCGCAACCCTAACGGCCGATGTAATGGCGGCAGGCCCTTTAGTGGGGCGAGGTTACGATAAAACAGAATACTGGCTCACTACCAATTTACTTTACTATTCCCAAAGTTTAAATTTATCGATATACTAAGGACTTTGCATAGTTTAAGTATAATAAAATGATAAATGATAGGAAGTAATAACAAGTTTAAGTGGCTCAAAAAACTTATAAACGTTCATTAACCGTTTAAAACTCGAGACTCCTAGATTTTTTTTAAAGAAATGTATCAAAACTACTTCATTAAAATGCTATATGAAGTTTATAGATAACTATTAGTATATTTTAACACAACATTGCAGGATTATTTTTCAAATGGCAGATTCTCGTCGCCATCGGCACGGCACCGGTAACTGAGTTTACTTTGTTTGTTCCCTCAGCTCGGAACATCTTGCGTCAAATCCTTGCCAAGTTCCCACGAACAAATTAAAAACCTTTATGTTCCCTTCTGTACAGCTCTCTGCCCCGTAATCGTCGACTCTTAACGTTTTCGCAATTCGGAACGAGTTCCAGATGAGTGCCAGAATTAGGTGATAGAGAAGAGAGGGGGTACATTCGTGGGACACAGTCGATCTGCAAACATCTAAGAAACAATTAAATAATGATATAAGCTTTATCAGTTCTTGCTTGAACCCGTATTATTGTTTTGATACTAGCACACGGTAGAAAAGGTTTTGTCTCGACCTTGCTTACAATGAATTTGGTGATTTTGCAACTCGATAATAAAAAGGGATCAATATCTAGCGAAAGTTTTAGATGAAGCAATTGAGCTTTTCTACTCTTAAGTATTCTATGGACATGCGTAGAATAATATCCAAGTTTAATTCAGCAATTCAGGTATTGCTATGCTAGAAGAGTACTGAAATATTTGGCTATGGACATACAGATTTTTATGGACTTAGAGATTGTTTGAGACGGTTTTTTGAATTGAAAATCTGTCTAATATTTCGACATTTATTAGTTTTAAATAAAGCAATTTTTAATAATGGGGTTAATCATTGTGTTTTTTATTTGTGCTATACATTTAGGCAGCTATAAAGAAATTTTTAAAAGGTAATATTGTTTAGTATCTAATCCTTAAGGGTATATTATTAGGTTTTATAACCCAGCCGCTTGTAGCAAATGTAAAGTGTACTGAGCCACAAAAGTAGCTTAAAGCAATTTTATCTTACGTTTATTGCGGTGAGACTTAAGCGCTTAGAGAATTTCGCAAGCCACTGTACTTATAAGATCTATAAAACAATACTACTTTAGCTCGATAATGGCTATTCCATTTTATATAACGCATTTATATAGTTAAATATCGTGCTGCATTTTGAAGATTCAATTTTGTTAATCTCATGGTCAAGAGAAAAAGAATAAAACAAGAAAAACGAAAAATATCATTATTCGTAACTTGTATCCGTATTGTTCGGTTGGGGAGAACCGGATATAGCTTCACTATACCCTTTCAGTTTATAAAAGCTGCTGTGTATTATCTAAGCGGGGAAAGCCGCAAAAAGAATTTTCTGCCTCAGTCACCCATCTATGGCTGTAGAACTAATTGTTATGCCTCCAATTTAAAACGTTAGTAGACATTTTATGTTCACTTTGGAAAAGTCCTTTGTAAATAAACTTTTTTAGAAGATATCTTCGAGGATTAATATTACTTTCATTATATGCTTCTCCCTCAGATTGCAAAGTATGTTCCAATGTTGTTGTGTTATGCTTTAACCGTATTTCGTTTCTGCGATTGGAGTGCACGGACGCGGCTGAGAGCATTGTTTTATACTACGTAGTGATGACCCTTATTATTTAAAGTTGAATCAATTAATTGTAATTTCTTAACAGAGTATTGATTCAATTAAATATTCTATCTTTCTCAGCAGTTACAAAAAGATTTCAAAGATGTGATACAGAGAATGAAACGAAAGCAGTTAGTGTTAACGATTATTGCTTTCGCCCGACTGTTTTGCCTAAACGACGCATATTTCATGATAACACAATTCCTTGGGAACTTTTGTGCTTTGTATTCTATTGCTTTGCAATTTTAAACTATTATCTGTTTCGTAAATTGGATTAGAAGGGAAAGCCTCTTTACCTGTTTCAGTGCTATTTTTTTCACGCTCAGAGATCATTTCTTTGAAAATATATACAAACATCTGCCTGAAACATTCGAATACCGAAATTTTAAGAACTCAAAAAATCAATCCAAACAAAGATGTAACAAAGAACGAACTTAAAGACTCATGGTTCTTCACCGGTCAACTCTTGGTGAATTGAATAATTACGTGCTGATGTAACCTGTAAGATTGAAAATTATCTACACTTGTAAACCAATGTCTATTACAAGATTCCTTCATTGATAGCAGCTTAAAGAGAACTAAATTATTATAATATTACATACTATACAGCCTATTTCTTTAAATATGAGTAAAAAGTACAGCTTCAGTTGTTTTGAATGAGTAGATACTAATGTGTGATGCTCAGAGCTGGCACGTGTAACCGGTCTACCTGCCAGCCGTAATAGGCTACAGAATTTGCAGTACTTGACCCGCTTGATGCCAGCGCACATGACAACTAACGACCTCGTAATGAGGGGCACTATTTCAGCTGAGTGCGCCAGGATGCAGCACTGAGACGTGACGTATTACTGTGTCGGTTTCAACTTTATTCGTGTTAATATCTTCACAGCCCCACTACCAATTTTTTAACTCGGGTGTTGCTCTATATTTTGCTACCCAGCATGTCTTTTATTCATGATAACTGCTGCAAAAACAGTATTCACTCATTAGGTAAGTTAAACAAAGGGATCTTTTACTTATGGCATACGTTCTATCACATAAGAGCGGTAAGGTAACAACCTAAAGATAGAATATTCTCGGTAACAATTGAGTTGGTGTACCTAATAAATAGTATCTCATTCCCGCTAAGCCCTCGAGCGTACGCCATCTTTATTTACGGCACGTTCTCACCACATCGTGAGGTAGCGCTGCGATTGCGCGATAGTGGCGCCCCCATCTACCTCGGCCGTTTGTCAAACGACGGTTTAACACTCACCTGTACCTAGCGGTTAATTGCAAAAACCAAGGCTAATGTTCAACAAAGATGATGTAATGCTTCCTTGCGGCAATGGAAACATTAAATTTTGCAGCGAATTTATTATACGTCTACGGGAGATCATCGCGGATATTAAGACATTTATATTTTGTGTTCCCACTAATGAGCGCAAATAAACATTATGAAAACTATAAATCTTAATGTTAATTTGCAAAGATTTATAGAACTCAAATACTGTCTGTAGACTGCATCAGTGAATATTATTGTGATTTTAAAACGGAATAAATGTATTGATATAATCTGCTATTTAATATACAATAGTAATATAGTTTTTAAAAGTTGAAACATACTCACATTTTTCGAGCCTAAAATGTAAATTGAAACTATGTTGCAAAAGTCTTGTCTATGAATCATATTTTATCGAAAACAAAACTTATTCGTTCGTATTAAAATATATCAGTAAAGGCGGTATTAAGTATACAATATTCTTCATATATTATAGTCATTTCACAGTGATTTATTAGTATCAATTTTGTTCAGAGTGTGTTATGGTAACAAAGTTTCTGTATTACCTTCGAGTGCCGGCAACTTCGACCACCTTGCAGCGCGTGCGGCGCCACCAACACGGCTGCAGCGTCCAGTAGGATGAAGAGGCACTCCTCGCCCAACCCTCCTCCGGAAACAGTAGCACCTAAGAGCATATGACATTATATGAAAATAGTAAACATTATGTACATAGAATAATTTTATTTAAAATTATTTATGCACGTAGTATACATTGAAAGGAATATATTATACTCTAGAATGTACCACTACGTATGCCAAAAAACCTTGTGAAAACAAACGTAAAGCGGTAACCGGTATTGACTAAATTATCAGAATATGATATATAACGAATAAGTTAACATTTGTAGACAGTAAAATCGGCGTCAAAGGTATCCGTCGCGAAGCTTACATTTTCTGTTACTCTAGCTGTATAGCTGTATTTTGCAGACAAAATTTAAAGCAATATAACAGCGAGCCATCTTCGATTGGAGCCCGGAGCGAGACTTCATGAAACGTTGAGTACAAATTTGCTAAATTAGAAAACTTTACAAGCCTTTCGACGGCGGGTTGAAAAATAGCTTTTTGACTAAAACTAATACTGTCGGCCAGAAACAAAACAGCGGAGTTGTAACGAAGTTGTTGCGAGCGCTCGGGTTCACAACCGCGGGCGGCGGGAGCTTCGTTATACTTGCGCGAGTAGGCCGCGCGGCACTGGCAGCTATAACGTACACGTGGAAGCATATTGGCTGCGGAGGCTCGCACGCTCGGTTGGATCTCGACGTTCCGTTCTCATTTTCTTCGCCGCGAGTCGAGCTATATATTTTTTTTTTACTTAAAGAGTTTTCCCGCTTTCGACAATATTGCGCCAGTTTCAAAGCCGTTGTACTCGTTGGGGATAAAATCGCTTTCACGTCGAGTGAACACTCTAATGATCGGGTTCCGGCCGTGGACGTCTCGCGCGGGGGACAATGATCACTCGCAACCCCCGCCATCGACGACCCGTCACCGACCCTTTGACGATTCTAACTATTGTTTAATGGATTTAAAAGCTTTTCGTTGTTACGCAATTTAAAATAGCATATAGAAATTGGAAACGTTTTTGTCGTTCTGACGTATTTACGAAATAAGATTATTCTTATTGGGAGCGTTAAGGGATTGATATAAAAATGTACGCAACCTAGAAAAAGACATTGGTTGAAATATGAACTTTAAGGGCCAAGAAAATCGATTATGTACATCGTTGTTGAGTTACAAGTATTAACAGAAAAAAATATTTAAACCACCCTCGTTATATTTCGTGGCTTTTAATTATAGGAATTAAGTATTTACGCGGCGAGTGCGTGCCTAGATCATGTCTATGCATATGAACACGTGTAGTGTCTATAGACGGATATGAATACCGATTCATTCATATTCATCGAGATCAGATAAAAACGTCTACAGCGGCGTTTAATATTCAATGGCCCTTATTGTCGGCGCTGGGTTCGCTTCTCACGAGCCCGATGGCACATCACATCGCACCGAACGACTCTGATCGAGTGTCGTCGCCCAATTACAGCGCATCCTTGCCGACACTCGTCACTATTAATTGCTTTCCAATTGGACGCCATTCAATCACATTTCTGCTTTGCTTGCCACGTGATTGAAATGTTTTATATTCATAACGTTGTCAGAGACAAAAGGGAATACATTAGCGAAAGGCAGAATTCTTATTTTGGTTATTACAACAATATGATAGTTGCATAACATTTTTAGTAGATGAGACGATGTCAAACCTGTACCACTATTAAAAAAGAAATTATGCTAGGTTCCTGAAAACCAGGCAAAGTTTAGGTATGTAATATACATATTCAGCTAATTTTACATGGCACAAATGAAGCTACGTTAATGGAATATTTGACCTCAAGAGAATAAGGTTCGAGCAGCAGCAATTAGAACTAAAGGGTATCTGAACTGTAGCGCCCTAACGTCTGACTTGATTGATGGTCCATCTGTTAAACGTTTACACAAATAAC
>DWUN01001877.1:0-15275 GCA_018249975.1 Passova gellias | reverse complement strand
CCCAACCCGGGATTTGAACCCAGGACCTCCCGATCGGCAGTCGCGGTAGCAACCGCACGACCAACGAGGCAGTCGGTAATTTTAATATTTGTATTTAATGATTTATACTGTTATCTCCACTCGAAACAGTATAACTTTATAAAGAGTTTTCTTTAATTTGAAGTATCTTGTTTTGTATTAGCTTAGGCTTTCTTTAGCGTAGAAGGCAAACCGTCACAAGTATTTATACTCACATAACGATGGATTTTGCCGTCCAATGACACACAATACAAAGTTATTGGTCATTGTTTTAATACAACAACAGACGCACCGGTCATAACTTTTAAATACGCGATGCGTTGACCCGAATGTTCTCGAATATCTACAAGTGTCCCATGGCTGTACGGTTAAAACATCAGAGTCGTATATTAAGTATTGATATTTTAATATTCCTCAATGAAAAATAAATAAATAATCTAGACACTCGTATCAAGGCAAAACGAAATCAAATTTCAGCTCTATACGGGATTGTATATTGATATCATTTGCTTGTAAGGGCGCTTAGGTTACGTTGGCTTGTACGAAACATGCATACCTACTACGTCGAAAACGTTAATAATTGTGTGCAGATTACTTTTACCTCACGAATGACTAATTAGTATAACTTTACGAGACCCGTGATGTCAATGTTGCTTAATGTTACTTTTCGCACATCGTAGTTACGAGTATATCTACAAGAGTACAAGTACCTACCTATGTAAAGAATCCATACGAGTTAATAGCTTGCTTTATACAATAACACTTGAGTATTATTTATTTATTCACTCATTGAATACCAACAGAACATAGACTAATGAAAACATAGAACTACAGAAATTAGAAAAGAAATTTGCCAATACAGTTTGTAGACAGTAATTAATAACTATTATACGCGACTTGGAACGCATGGAAAATTTGAGATTATACCGCTTTCATACTATAATATAATTAATATAATAGTAATATAGATTACAACCTCCAATTATTTATCATGCGTGTTCGAATTTTAAAAAGTAACCTGCATTCTTCCACAAACTTCAAACTTTATCCGTATTAAAATGCAATCACCATCGACCCAGCAGTTAGGTTGTGGAAGCTTAACAGACAGTTACGTCCGCATTCATTATAAGTATTAAGTAGTATGGAATTATGGAGATCTTACGATAAACTTTAATAATACTGTGTCATGATTGCAAAATTATTATATTGTACCGAAGATAGAGTTTATTCTAAATTCATTCATGGATACACTATCAGCGCATATAAGAGGATTTAATTTGAATAGTTCAACTTTTAATAATAATTGATTATACTTCTATTTATTAAGAGAAGCAGTTTTGCGTGTGAACTCATAGAATACTTATTACTACGGTTATTTCTATAACGAAAGACGAAGCGTTTTCACTGTTCGTGTATGGTAGCGCGTTACGCTTACGTGGACTCATTTGTAACTGATACGATACATGTAAGACAACATTCATAAAACTAGCTTCTCAAATGTTAGATGGGCGACTAACCTACAGATGAACCCAAGCCGAGTTGCCCCGGTTAATGACATTGCGAAGGGCAGACGACAATCACTTCGCGGAAAACCAGATTCGTGAAGGACAATTAGTAGGGTAATTATAACATAGCTCGAAGTAAGTGTCTTTTGTAATGCCGCCCTCTGTTACTTGTATGCTGAAATCCTTTGAAGTACGTAACTAATTGTTATAAACTTAAGTTGCTTTTAAAGGTGCGCGTCCGAAATATCGAATTGTATTATATTGCGCTTTTCGATAAGGCAAAAATAATGTAAAGGGCGCGGTTGGATTGAATGTTTTAAAATCGCATCAAACTCGTATAAGCTCAACGTTTGGTAGCGATAAATTATGGTGTCGGAACACAAAAGATGGCATTGTGAAGTCGACACGGCGACGTCCGATAGCGATCACACGGCGGGCACGGCGCGGCCGCCGCAACTACGCTAATCCTTCAAGTTACGAGTGTACACTGGACATGCTTCCATACCGTCCTATATCTATGCGGCCAGCTCCTATCCCTGTTGAATGCTCATAAATAACACTGTCAGATCTACCATCGATACAGTCCATTCAGGAGCGAAATTATATGTATAATTCCTTTGTAATGATAGACAATGAAAAAAATTTTTTTAATAGAATTTATTATATTGACGTATCGTTAACAATGAATGAGAATAAAAGTGCAACAGTTTAGACAACACGCTGTCGCATTTGCCTGTCGCTGTTATACGTCCAACTAATTTAAATAATAGCTGCGTCCCAGTCTACCTGCGTGCCTACCAGGGTCCTCTTCTCGTATCGATACCTACATAATATGAGCTGATTTGAGTCCTTCAAATGACAAGCGCGCGCAGTCACAAATAGATGTTTTTTCGATGCCTTTTGAATATATTATATAAACAAAAAGAAAAAAAAGATAGTCGGTGCAATAAAATTATTGCTTAAATTTTGTATGGAATTACATAAGTACTCCAAAAATGAATTTTTAAACTACACTGAAACCTTTATCTAAGTTTTGATGATTTTTTTACATCTTTTGATGAATCCAAAAACTTATAGATTTAAATTATTGTGGATAATTATAAAATTTAAAAGTCAGATATTCATACCAGACATATTTATGTACGTACTTCGGTAAATGAATTCTCAAAAGTGTTTACTTTAAGAATTTGTTTACATGACTCGTTTTATTGAACGTCTGTTTGTTTATCGTTAAAACTAATTTAATAGTACTCGTATTGACTGATACGTGGTGCCTTACGTGATTTCCTGACATGAGTTCTAATGCCCTAATCTCTAATCATTTCAATGGTTAGGCGAGTAATAAACACACATTTGCAATATTTAACATAGGTAAATAATAAAATATAAATAATATAAATAGGTAAACACTATCAGAATGGACATATATAGACTTACGATTAGTAATCTGAGTTATTTTTAAAACTCCCTTTGTTTACATTACTTATACAGTCATTACAGGTATTTATTATAGTACATATTATAAAGCATGACTTTTTTATTTTGCACGTTTATAGGTGAAGCTGGCATATTTCATCAAGGCATCGAGACTGTCGTAAGGATTAAAATTCTCTGAACTTTAAAAAAGCATATCTTAAAAGTGAATTGATCGTTTAGAGGTCGCTCATTGTGTTCGCCAAGGGGGACATTTGTCTACTACTTATTATTTTGGGCCGGTTTTTATGTAGATACCTGCCTACATGGCGCCTAGCTATTCATATTCAAATTGGAAGTTTGTGTTGAGTAATATTCAACATTTATATAGATGCAATTGTGTAATCCGATAGCACGAGTTGTGTTTAAATAGTTTTTCGGGCTGATTCAAAAGTTTGGTATTTGTCTTTAGTAGTTGACGTTTAATTATACACGGATGTATATAGTGTAAGCGTAGGTATACCCGGATCACTTGCAGATATTAAGTCTTTATTCCTCGATCTTTTTCTTGCCTACATTCTTGAAGAGTGAGTCCACGGTACCTGTTTCCGACCAATAGAATCTACATAAAACGTTTGATGCGATCTCGTAGCGAAGGCCGAGTATGCCTACCCCGCTGCGGCGGACCTGGGTCATCCAGCTTATTCATTAGCGCAATGTTCCTCCCACCGCACCGCTTATTTTATTTTATTTATGGCCGACGAGCCGAGGTGAGACCCCAATTTCGCATGCGCCCGTGGCTTGATAATTATAGCCTAGCCGCGATTGAAAAAAGACGCCATTTAAAAAACGCAACCTTCTGGCCGACCATTCTGCATCGAATATGAAGAAATTGATATTTAACAATAGCTTATATGCCATACGTAGATACATTATGTAGTTCTTTGGACCTTTAATAGCTTTATGTAGGTATCGTCATTATTAAATGTATAATTTATTTAATACTTGCAAAATATTTAAAGTGCTTGTAACAATAAATAATGTATTAAATGTAATATAATAAAAATGGACGCAATATGATTAAAAGTATATATAACACAACAAATAATGTAAAATATACCTTGCTTACCTACTTATGAATTTAAATATAATAATAATAATACGTATATTTTCTAAATCTTAATAAATCCAAGTAATATTTATTTCTACAATACCATTATAAGCATTAGTAAAATTACACAAGAAGGTCAAGCTGAGGGACGCGGTGGCAAAAAGCTCTCCCGTGTCCGTGATGTTCAGATAACCTTAAACTGAGCATTTGTTATCCTTATCTCGTGTTTGAGCGTGGCTAATGTGGCTGGAGGCAGATACTCGATCGATTTATGTCGCCTGCCTGGCACCCACGACAAATTGATAATTAATTTTCGACGGACGCCTTTGATCGCACCGAGGCATTTGCAGGAATGCGCTGTGCTGAATTCGACTACCGTTAAGGGTTTAGCGGGAAAATGTTTGCACGTCTTGTATCTTTGACCAATTAATGTGGAATTCTCATTAAAATATACACTCTTGTTTTTGACACAATCATCTGAATATAACATTAAAAACGAACTTTGAAGAAGTTACAATTTAAATAAATCATCACTTATCGTTTTAAAATTTTCTAGTTGCGTTTTTTATTCCTTTTTTTCCTTAATTGGGATTTTTTTCCAAATAATCCCTCAATACTGGAGCTAAGAAGAAAATTACTGCTTAATGTCACACCTAATTTTTTTTCGCTAAGTAAAAATGACATAAAAATTGTAGAATACATTTAACAAATAGACATGTTAAATGCTAACAAAAATCTACAGTATTAACACAATACAAAAATATCTTAACGACTGGAATAGGTGCAGCAGCTGTAAGTACTTGATGTTCGGATAAAGGTTTCCATGATCTTAAAACGAACATAATATTTATTATGTTTCAAAATATCGTAACAAACACCTCTTAATTATGTGCACACTTCAGAGTAAGAAAATGCTTTGTATCAAACACACTGGAAATGTTTTTTTTTTGTCACGTATTAAATTAGTTTAGTTGAAGTTTGATACCGCAGAATTCCGTAAAAGAAGTCGCGTGGAAACGACCACAATATTATACGAGTCCCATATCACTTATGTAGCCTCTTTAAGAAATCATTAATCCGTTGGAAGTGCGTTACTACGTGTAAGCTAATATTTTGAAAGACTGTCGACCTTTTTGTTTTCCGAAATCTGCTTTTTCTTCACTGTTATTTATTTGTGGTTTAAAGTTTCCCGCAGTCATCCCATTGACAGCATTTCTTAAATGGCTAAATGCATATATAAAAACTGCTCGCTTCTCAACGAGTAATTTCGTCAAGATCTAGAGATATCAATTTTGATTTGGGTACCGAAAACAATACAAGACCTTTTGTGTAATATGATCTCGACCGCTGACGCAAGACTTGACGGAACTTAGTGGTCGAATTATTCTAATTATAAGATTAACTGTCACCTGACATTGTGCTCTCAATGTTTCTCAGTATGACAAAATAAGTTTCCTATTTCTCGAATGCGATATCTAAAATAATAATTATGTTGTCGAGACTACTTTTTTAGTTTAATGCACATAATATATACACTTATTTTGGATATTCCTTTGTGTATTGTCCAGGGCACCCACGACATATGGCACAAAATACTAGTTTGGGTCCACAACTGTGAACGTTATTTTAAGTTGTATTTTCATAGGCATCTACCCAACATGATAACGCTACGTCAATGCTTAGGTATTGGTTGTTTTATAAAAACCGAAACAAGTATGCCTTATCAAACACTTAAGCCTCAGTAGTCGTTTCACACTGACTATTAAAAAACAAAGGTCTGTGTCATAAAAATATGTGTCGACCGACACGTCGCCCCACAGCACATCTCGTAAACGCCGCTTTAATCCTTTAAAACAATGCTAATGGATCTACGTAAATGTCGGCCGCTTTAAGTCCTGTCAGCGTATTATAAATTCGGCCGATCGTCTTAACGCTTCGCTCGCCACCAATAAAGTTGACACTAAATTGAACTCTTTTATTTCCCATCTAACCAAAATCACAAAATTATAAATAAATATTTTATTATACGCGTTCACTGGACGCATTTTAGTGTGAGCGATGAACACGGGTTCACGTCAAAACATCTTTATCGGGTTATTTGTCTTATAAAATATTATCGAGAGGCACTTCGGGACCGTCAGCAAAAGAGGACGTATAGTGTGATCCGTGTGCGATTGTTGACTTTACGCCCACGATGATGTGGTCACTTCTCTTTGAGGCGAGGGATAAACAATAAA
The DNA here is from genome assembly GCA_018249975.1 of Passova gellias. Lineage (NCBI taxonomy): Eukaryota > Metazoa > Arthropoda > Insecta > Lepidoptera > Hesperiidae > Passova > Passova gellias. The sequence continues at coordinate 8,991 of DWUN01001877.1, read as the reverse complement.
GGCGACGATTACAAGTCAGTGTTGTAACCAATATAGGTTATTATTCTTAGGAGAAGATGTTTCGATGAGAGAAGCGTCTAGCGTCCTTTAAATTGAATCATAGCGGCAGACCGTACTGGCGGCGGAAATTAGTGCGCAAGTCGCGCAACAGCCCGTACCAAACGTGACGCGACAGCTGGAATTATGAAGCTCTGATACGCTGATAAGTCAATAACTCATTTTATACAATAGTAGTGAAGACTACACCCTGCAGTGATCTTTATTTTATATCAGTATTTTATAAACATTGACTAAAACTAGTCAGATGACTCCGAATTCTATTTAATTTAAATAAAACAATAATTAATGCGTTTATTTATTGGTTGTATTTTGAAGACGTTGAGATATGCGCCACCACATTATGGTTGAAACAAGGCTTACAAAGTAAAAGCTTGCAACCGGTTGCGTCGGAAAAGGCGGGCGTCGTCGCCTCCCGCAATCACGTACTTGTCGCGTTTTCATCACCTGCTTCGCTAAAAGTGACGTAATTACGGATGCAAATCGATCAACAGCAGTTATCGGCTCGACGAGGGTTGACGGAGTAAATTAGCACGATACGCCAGTTAATTATAGCCTTCCGCGCGTGATTTAGCCGAGAGTATAATTACGAGCGGCTGTTGGAACTTACCTTATGTTTTAAAAAAATAATTATAGACCTTCATAAATGCCCCTTGGTTAATACGGAAAGGCAAAGCTGTTATATTTTATTCGCGCTCGAAACGCCCGATAGGACACTCCTGTTAACAAATTAAGCATAGGAGTGGATCTATGTTGGAAACGTGGATACCATCGCTCATACGCATGACTTGCAAGTTGCAACTAGTGGGCACGCTCTCATTGACTCCGCCATTGACCCCTGCGTTAGCGATCATGATAATATAAATAATACGTTCTCATGATTCCCGTGGGTACTGACAATGAAAAACATTCAGTATCATAATGAAAAACATTACCTTAACAGATCGGTCCCGAAGGAGCGGCGAACAATTGTAGTAAGCTATATTTCAATGGGACATTGAAGTATTTCGATGTGTTAGTGCAAAAACTTTGATTTACGGTGTCCGCGCTTAAGTAAACCTGAAATAAAATTTGAGTAGTCTGTAAAAAAATATGCACGATTTTGTACGTTAAATTGTACCTATTGGATATGTCACGTAAACCTATTCTCATGCACAAATGGATACCAAATTACAAAGACAGTTGAATGAAGTGTAACTTTTTATTAACAGATACCCGTAACTCCAGCAAACAACGTACTGGTGTCTTATTTCAAAAGCTTTTTTCACCAAGTGAAAGGCGCTTGGGTCCCCTTAAAAGCCTTGTAGGCTATTATCGTTAGCATATCTCGCGTGCGTTGTAGCTCAATGAGAAAAATACACTAAGGAATCGCAATTTGTAAATAAGTTCTTGTCAATTGACTTATAACTATAACTTGACTGTTTTCAGTTTTCGAAAATATTCATCTGTAAATTTGTCTTTTATTTAACAATTTGTATGAAAAACTGCCTTGTCGTACTTAAGCATACTCAGATATCGTGCCAAACAATTCGGAGTAAAGATAAATTTATTATGAGCATTTGAAAGAAAATATTCGGTTTTATTTAATTAATTAACTAAGTATGAGAGCTTTTACTATGCGCCGTTGGTAGGAAGTGTTTTCCATTGACAAACAAAATTTCTTAAACACAATTCCAGCTTCGATGCATATTTATGACATGATCTCTTGTGACACCATCAATATCTTCTGTGTGTGGTAAATATTTGCTTAGGGGAAGTACAAAATATAAATTAACATAAAATAGTTGTCATATTAAGTGTGCGTGTATAATTTACTTATAAGTTAATCTTTGTACCTGTTATATACATATATTTTATTTATTTTGAATACCTACCATGTTTCCTAAATGCCGCTCCGTTCTTATCATATGCCTAATAAAAATAAACATATATTATAATGAAAAATAGCAGTAGATATGTACGTAGGAGTCCAACGACATTGAAATCTTTGCCTGCTGTAAAAAAAGTGAGCGGGCAGCGATATAAGAAACTGCCCTTAAACTATTTGTTGTGGTTTCGACAAAAATAAAAAAAAAATAGAACATCAAAAACCAGTCAGCATTGGTCGGTGCTTTTCTACTCCTGGCCTTATACAAAAAACAATGTGTTAAGGATTGTAAAGAGCCATTTAATTATCCTAATATATTGTTATGGTCGCAGAGGGAGGTGGTTATAAATTAGCGGTGGAGCTCGCTGACTCAAGGTGGCGAATGTCGACATACTAGTAAAATGTAGGACTACGATGCGACGTAGCACGTTAAAACCCGTTAGAGGGAATCATGTATCTAAATTTGTTAAGCATAATCTTTCTTTTAAAACTGTAATTTTATTGTCAATAATATATTAGACAACTATAGGGATACGGGATTAAAATTTTAGTTACAAAAATCTATCTTGCTTTCTGATCACGGTTCTACTAATTTTAAAATATCACAAATTCTTCCAGACGTCATGTACTCAAGTAATTATTGAACATTAGTTTGTTATTATCGAGTCGATGTATCTACTAAACAGCACATAGTACCTAATGTATGCGCGAGCGTGGCGTGGTATTCGAAATAGCGTTGCATACTACAGCGAAGCGCTCATATGTTCTCAGGTTACTGTACCCGCTTCTTCAGTGCTATGGTTGGTATATGAGAACTCAACCTTTTTATGAGAACTGTCAAACTTCACTTGCAGTGTTAGTTTGGCTGCATTTCCATGTCCCTTTTTTTTTTAAATAAAACAACATGGTAGCAGAGCGTGGTTGAAAAAAAGTAAAAACGCAATTTGAATAAAATAAAAATCCGGTCGGTGTATTTTGAATCTGCCGGTTAACCTCAACTCAAACGGCATCATTTTTTATAAAGAGTTATTAAGTTTATGAAGAAAATATCTAATACAAGCCACTATCCGTTTCACATCGATAGACTCGTGGGAAGAGACAATTACGCGACATGGAAATTCGCCGTAGAGGCATATTTCAGGTTGGAAGATTTGTGGACTTGTATTGAGGGAACCAATGTGGATGAAAAGAAGGAAACTAAGGCGCGATCAAAACTCATTTTATTGCTGGATCCGATTAACTACGTACATGTGCAGAACGCGACCACTTGTAAAAGGGTATGGGATTGTTTGCAGCAAGCGTTTGATGACAGTGGGTTATATCGAAAAGTAGCCTTATTAAGAGACCTTATTACAACTACATTGGACAGTGCTCGAGACGTCGATGACTACGTTAATAAAATTATGTCGTCCGCACATAAGCTGAGGAATATACAGTTCAACATTGACGATGAATGGCTCGGAACCTTAATGTTGGCTGGCTTACCCGAAACATATAAGCCAATGATTATGGGTTTGGAGAGCTCCGGAATTAAGATCAGCGCAGACTCAATTAAAACAAAACTTCTGCAGGAAGTTCAGTGTTCAGAGAGTACAGCATTCTTAACAAGAAAACCCGCCATTCATGGAAATCACAGTGCCGATAAGGTCCATAGTAAAGGGCCCCGATGCTTTAATTGCAACAAGCATGGTCATATGGCCAGGAATTGTCGTGCTCCGAAGAGAAAAAACACAGTAAAGGAAGATAAACAAAGTTTTATTGCAACTTTTTCAGTATCTTCACAGTCATTCAATCCGGACCTATGGTATGTGGATTCAGGTGCATCCATGCACATGACCAATAGAAATGATTGGATGTATGATGTAACAAGTTCACCGATACCTACCATAACAGTTGCCAGTAAGACACCGCTACCTGTGGAAATTATGGGAAAGGTTAATTTATTGATTAATGGTAATGAACAAACTAAAATTCAGGTAAGAGATGTATTATAGATACCTAAACTTGCTGCTAACCTTTTGTCTGTAAGTGCTATTGTGAAAAATGGCTGTAAAGTAAGTTTTAGAAATAAAGGTTGTGATATATATGATCAGAATAACAAGCTTCTGTGTTCAGCCACACTAGTAAACAACCTATATCAGTTAAATACTCATAGAGAAGTATTTTCAAATCTGACAAGTTCTAAAGATTTCAATGATATTGTGTTATGGCACAGGCGCATGGGACATCTGAACTTTTCTGATGTAAGCAAGTTACCGGAGTATGCAGAGGGAGTCAACCCATTCCCTGTAAAGAATAGTAAAAACCACATCAAATGTACCACCTGCCTCGAAGGTAAACAGAGCCGATTACCGTTTAATAATATTGGTTCAAGAGCATCACATCCATTGCAGCTTATCCACACAGACTTATGTGGACCAATGGAACAATTGTCACTGGGAGGTATGAAGTATTTCATTACTTTTATCGATGACTTTACTAAAAGAGTTCATGTTTATTTTTTGAAAGACAAGTTGAGTGTTCTTGATGTGTTTAAAGATTATAAATGCAAAGTAGAGAATGAACTTGGGAGAAATATAAAAATGATTCGGTCAGATAATGGAAGGGAATACTGTAACAATGAATTTGAAAGTTTTCTAAGTAGACATGGAATTGAACATCAAACTAGCACCCCATATTCACCTCAGCAAAATGGGCTAGCAGAAAAGATGAATAGGACTTTGGTGGAGAGAGCCAAGTGTATGCTATTTGATGCTCATTTGTCTAAGAAGTTTTGGGGAGAAGCCGTAGCAACAGCAGCTTATATAGTTAATAGATCACCTACTAAATCTATTGAAGGCAAAACGCCTATTGAGATGTGGACAGGTAAGAAACCTAACTTATCTAATATAAAAATTTTTGGTTCTGAAGTTATGGTACAGGTACCTAAAGAAAAACGCCAAAAATGGGATTCAAAGTCTAAAAAATTTGTGTTTGTTGGATATTGTGAATCTAGTAAGGGATATCAATTGCTTGATCCGAACACAAATAAAATTATCAAGAGCAGAGATGCTGTATTTTTGGAAAATTTACAAAAACTAAGTAAAAATGTGTACTTACCTTGTTTATCCCAGAATTATACTGAAACGCAGACTCTTGAAGAATCCTGTAAAGTAGAATTAGAAAGTAACCCTGAGCAATCTTCAAGTGATGACTATCTATCAGGTGATAACAATGATTCATCCTACATACCTGACAAATCAATTAGTCTGTCGACGCCTGCACGTAACTTTAACTTGCGACCGCGCAGAGCTGTCCAGTATGCAGAGTCAGATGAACATGAAGTGAGTTATTTTTGTCCTATTGTTAATTTGAGCGATCCGCAAACTTTAGATGAAGTTTTTTCATCCTCACATGCTGAACAATGGAAGAAGGCTATGCAGGAGGAATATGATTCCCTTATTAAGAACAAAACTTGGTCATTGGTTGATTTACCATCTGGCAAAAGGGCTTTGCCATGTAAATGGGTATTTAAGAGTAAAACCAATGAGAAGGGAGACATTGTACGTTTTAAAGCAAGATTAGTGATTAAGGGATGTGCTCAGAAAAATGGATATGATTATGATGAGGTTTATGCGCCTGTGGTAAGATATACCTCAATCAGATATTTACTTGCTCTGGCTGCTAAGTATAACCTAGAAATATTTCAGATGGACGCAATTAGTGCATTTCTTCAGGGTGACATAGACACCGAGATATACATGTCACAACCAGAATGTTATAATGAGAATTCTAAAGTCTGTCTGTTACATAAATCCATTTACGGACTTAAGCAAGCTAGCCGTCAGTGGAATTTAAAATTAAACGGTATTTTAATTAAGATGGGCTTGGAAAGATCAAAAATTGACCCATGTGTTTATTTCTCAGAGAATGATTCAATAATGACTTATATTGCAGTATGGGTAGATGATTTCTTGATTTTTACAAATAATATGACAGGAACAAATGTTAAAGAAAAACTAAAAGAGGAACTCTGTATGAAAGATCTTGGAGAAGTACATCAATGTATTGGCATAAATATAAATAGAAATCGTGAGGCAGGTGTGATCACGTTAGACCAAAAGAAATATATAAACTTGGTGTTGGAAGGCTTTGGTATGTCAGACTGTAAACCAGTGCGGACTCCAATAGAGGTAAATACAAAATATGATAAGAAAACTGAGGATGAAGATAGCAACTTCCCATATAGAGAAGCGGTGGGGTTTCTTTTATATCTGGCACAGGTTACTAAACCTGATATAATCTATGCAGTTAATAAACTGAGCCAATACTGTAATGGTCCAGGGATTCAACATTGGCTTGGAGTGAAAAGAGTCATGAGATATCTCCAAGGAACTAAAAACCTTAAAATACACTATGTTAAAGAAGACTCCAGCGATATAACCGGGTACTGTGATGCAGACTGGGCTAGTGATTCACATGACCGGAGATCTTGCACCAGTACACTTTTATTTTTCAGAATGCTTGTATATCCTGGAATTCCTGCAAACAACATACCGTGGCGCTGTCTACAGCAGAGGCAGAATATATGGCGATGGTGTCGGCGACACAGGAAGCCTGTGGCTTCGACAATTACAAGCTGAACTCGGTCACGGCTTGAATAGTGCATTACTTATTTATAGTTATAATCAGAGGGCAATAAGACTGGCAAATATAGAATGTTACAAGCCAAAACTAAACATATAGATATTAGATTACACTTTATCCGAGAAAATATTGCTGATTCTAAAGTTACTTTTTTATTTGTGAATGGTTGTAACATGGTTGCTGATAATTTAACAAAGGGTGTAACATTTGAAAAACATTTGTTTTGTATTAGTAAAATGGGTTTGCGTTCAGAAGGGAGTGCTGGTATATGAGAACGCAACCTTCTTTGTGAGAGCTGTCAAACTTCACTTGTAGTGTCGGTTTGGCTGCATTTCTTTTTCTTTTTTTTTCTTTTGTTTTTTCTCGGAATAAAACAACATACTTAAACATCATACATCTCGCTCGCGGACTTCGGACGCTTCACGTATCGTTACATCCAGTCATTTGAAACGAAATTTCGGTCAGGATTTACATGTAGAAGAGCGTCGGGCGCACGTTCCCGCGCGCCGCCCCCCACCCGGCCGGCAGGGATCGCCGCGTCGATATCGGCCGGCGGTACTCACTATTGATAGTTAAGAAAACTATTAGATTAGTGTTATTCTATGTTAGCACTGCAGAAATGGGACCGCCGGTCGTTAATAAATATTATAAGAACTCACGCCGGTTCACCCTTCACGAAAAATCTGAAGTATTAACAAGAACTACCGCATGTTGGGAGTATGATGTAACTACGAACGTTATAACGGTAATATAAAAACTGGCGCGAAACTGACGACAGACTCCTCGGGATATATTCCACTTCTACGATCATTATATGAATTTAAAAACAGCAATTACACAATATCCAAGTAAGGAATCATACATAGTCAGGACTCTTTTTCTTGGTCCTCGAGATGAGAAGGCATCGTCGTCGAAACTATTATTTTTGCTCGCCGGAGTCGGGATCCCTCGGGACGAGATAAAGTTTCAGGGCCTAGTCCGGGTCGTCGACCGGATGCGTTCATCGAGAAAACTCAAACAAAAACCCCAAAACGAATTACATTTTTGTGAAAATATATGAAAGAAAAATTTGTAAACAAGTATATAGCGAAAAGCGACAATTAATTAAAACTAACTACACAGATGTAACGAGTTATAAAACCATACCGATTACCCCACAGCACATCGCTCTATTAACGAAAGCTGCACAAATACTGGAAGTTCCCAAGACGGCACCACACCGCACGGCTCCAGCCGCGACAGCGATACGTGGCTGTTGGACGTATTTACAATTACTTACCGCCCGGTAAGCCGACGTGTTGAAAAATATACATATTTTATTAAATACATCGCAGTTGGAGCCGTGCCGTCCGCGAAAGCCTCACCCGGCTACGTTGTTTTGTTACGACTCTGCCAATTCAGCGCATCAAACGTTCAATAAATTACGTATTCATTTATATTTTTTTTTATTACTAACCCGAGTATACGTTGTAATCGAATGAACGGCAAAAATTGATATCGGCCGTACCGGCGCAGCCGTCGGCGTTTCGAACCGAGACTTGAACTTTTATTTTATTCGATGTTCATTAAGTTCTTTAGGTTTTTTCCACGTACTCCGTGGCTACCCTTAGAAGGAATTTAACGGTAAGTAAGGAGAAAGGAACTAAATTGGCACGTCATAAGAGAGCTAGCGCTGTAGTGTGCAGTAGCGTGCGTGTGCGGGGGCGGGGGCGGGGGCGGGGGAAGGACCTACCTGTGGACGGCGAGCGCCGGGGCGCGCCTCAGCCCGCGCAGCGCGCCGGCCGCGCCTCCCGGCGGCCGCTCCTCAGCTGCCGACATCACTACACGTACTATGATAATGTCACGGGCGACCGTGCCCGCAGCCGAGCGACGCTCGCGAGCTGCTACGTTTATTTACGCTACAGCTCTCTTAATATATGAACATAGCTGCATATAAAACAGACATTACATCTCATTTTAGCATAGTAAACATTTATAATAATTTATGCACATCTATAAAGAGCATGCGTACATAGTTAGCGATATGAACGAAAATATTGATTTAATTTTATTATGCCGTTTGAGCGCAGGCGTACGGAAAAAAAAATTTTGTAGAATTTCTAAAAATAGATTCATATACATATATAAAGTAAGGCTGTAAACCGATCACATATTTTATAAATGAATGCCAACTTTATTCCCGCGTATTACTGCGGTCACTCGTATAGGGCAGGAAGTGTGACAGACATTGCCGCGGGCGGCGGGCGGCGGGCGGCCGGGGGCCTGGCCCGTCGGAAGTATGAAGCTGCAGCTGTCCCGCAAACCGCATGAGTGCGTCGACCCGAGCCGAGGTTCGAGCCTCGCAGGAGGCGCCCTCGGGGCGAACGCACAGCCCATTGTCCTCTTCTTCGCGGGGCGGAGATGCGTACTCAGGCCGCGGTTCGCCGGGTGCTGAGTCTCAC
>DWUN01001876.1:0-15284 GCA_018249975.1 Passova gellias | reverse complement strand
CCATTGTGGGACTTAACGTAACTGGTGAAATGTGGGGGTGTACTACACTCCTCTGCCTACCCCTTCGGGGATAACAGACGTGGTGTTACGTTTAAAACAAATATATTAGTCAGTAATATTAATTGAGTACATTGCACAAATTTTTTTTTCCAAAAATTCATGTATTTGATGGATTTATATATGAATAGCGGCCCGCCCCGTATATATATGTATACTTATATACTGTATTATATATGAACTACCCTCACTAATTATATAAATCAAATTCAAGCCTAACAGTTATAATGTTTTATTTACAATAGACATCATATTATTCAGATAGACATAGTCATAATATGTATTCTTGGTTATTGTAAATTAAACGTTGAGATTCCCGGATAGATACTATTTTTCTTATTCAAAATTTGGGGCAGGGTAACTTCATTCAGGATCGTACACCTACACTACCTGCTCCTGAGTTTCACCCCCAACCTTTGTGGCCTTTGATGAATAACAGGGGTTGCGCACAATACCCCATATGAATATTTCGATCGTGGGAAACTTGTGTTTGAATGGACCAGAGAGTAAACTATGTGCCACCTGTAGTAAGTGTTGAAGAAAGATGCGGAGGCGGTAGTTGCTTTTCTATAGTACTGAGTTTCGGAATTGCCGTTCGACGTTTCATTGTTGTTTTTGCATGAGAAGGCCTTTGGATATTGAGTAAGAACTATTTAGTAATCGTAATCATGTGATTTATGTGTTCTGTGATGCCGTTAGTAAATACTATATACTGACGTGACATTATAGCACTAATCGTATTATAAATAAAACTATCAAATACAAATGTTACGGTTAACTCTTCACTGCCCCTTCAAAAAACAAGATTGGAACTAGAATGTTTTTTTTGCAAATCTGAAAAAATACCGGTTTTGAAAATGTGCTCCAACTTGAATTGGTGCAATTTCATTAAAATATTCGTTTAGTAGAGCATAGTCATAATAAAGAAGCAATGGCGAAGAGCAACTCCTCTGTCACAGTTGTTTGATATCTGTTAAAGTCTGTTAAAAATTTGTAATAACCTTTTAATATCAACATTGGACAATTAATGTAAAGCAAATATCTAGCTAATATATAGTTAATGTTTATGTTTATGTTTAATTTAACAGAGCGGCATTTTTCAGTAAGACAGTCCACGCGTTGAAATCTTTCACAGAGCGGATAAATTAATGTAACATAAAATATTTTTTCTCTTTTTGTTAAAATATATTAAAGTGCTAAGTTTGCAAATTATGCAGATAACGTTTTTAAAAAAGTCCATGAAATACATGCGGGTTGTTACTTATACTCACAAAAATCGATTTGAGTGCAAAAGTCAAATTATCATAATTGAATGTGGCATTACAAAATTTCGACTACAAATCGAATGGTGATGTAATAGCCTTCAGACTTCACATGAAAGTTACGATAACACTTGAATAATTCCTCACGTGTGCTCAGCAAGTCAAATTTTCTAAAGGCTCAACCTGCACTAAAATGCTCTTAAATATCATAGTATTTTTTCTTCAAAAATTGCAAAATTATGAGTAAGTAAATCGATTATGTATCATAAATTACAGGCTTATGGCATTCAAGACTTTCCTAGTTTGATTTTCGAATGTATTAATAATCTTTACCCTATAAAAAACTCTATTCAATGTTAAACCTAGAAAAATCAACGCTCTTAACAGTGGCCGTGTGTGTACAGTTTTGTGTTTACGTGTTTTATCGACAGTTGTAAGTCAATTCATATTCAAACTAACAGTATAAATTTCTAACATTTCACGGCTAAACCGATTGGCCGTTTGTGATGAAATTTTTTAAGAAGATAGTATGAAATCTGGGAACGTATATAAGATATTTTTATCCCGATATTTCTCACGGGATAGAAATTTACGCGGGTAATTTCTCTGGGGACAGTTAGTATTAAAGAATAACTCAATAATAACACGAACGAACAAGACGAATTATATATGTATATTGTACATATAAGTTTTATGCAGTTTTTAATACGATCACGTTTATTTTTCTATACCGTATGGGTAGATACGTATGAATATAGTAATGAATAAAAAATTTATCAAGTACGTACATGCTACATCTTAAAACCCAAGTGATAAACATTATTCGTTGTACGATTGATACAAACCGACTCTATAATGTCCACGTGACTGGAGACTAACTAAATTATTTCTATCACTGTTGCATATTCATTCATAATGCTTTCGTTTAATATCGAGTTATAAAAATTTTACCCTACACTAAACCTAAATTACCTTAAAGCGTTATTACGAAATGAAATTCAGCGGATAGCGATGAAGTGCTAAATGAAGCTTGTGGAAATTCGTTACTTTTAAAACTACAGTTAATTTCATAATGAAATATTTGATGTGTATGTTTAAAATCGCATGTACATATTTTTATTAGGTATATGAAATATTCCTTACTTATTTAACACACTACATTTACTGTATATGTTATTTTGACCTATAAGTTTAAACTGAATATTATTAAGCGCATACAGATATAATTACTCATTGCCTAGAACATAAAAAAATACTTTCGTGAAAAATACTTTTCTGTTTCGCCAAATATTATATCGATAGGAACAAAGAGAGCTTATTTTACATGTGCATATATGAAATGTCAAAAAGTAGCATGGCTTTGGTAAATAACTTTTCACATATTGTGTTATTTTATTGCGTAACCTTATCTAGAAATTCAAAATATACTTTACATTACGTAGGTGCTTTCTTATTCTAACGTTGCCATTGACTGAATATTTTAATCTCATTTATTCATCGACTTATACTAATTTAAAATGTACCAGGTTGCATTATAAAGTCTTATGGCGCTGATCGAGAAATGTTCTGAGAATTAAGAATACTTTTAAGAAATTTCTCGTAAGAGAATTCTAAATTATTCCTTTCAATCTGAAAACAACATTGACAAGTATTTAATAGAGAGTAGAATACATAACTAAGATTATTTTTCACTCTGTTGATAGAAGGAAGTTTGTAGAAAATAAATTTTTACCCAGTAAATATTTCCTAGAGAACAAGTATATTGTCTCATCTTAGCAAGATCTTGATGGTAAATGATCACCGTCGCTATGGTCATTTGCAACACCAGACGCGTCAATAGCAAGTCGCCAGCGATGAAGAAATCTGTTAGAGCTTTTTTTGAAAAATTAAGGCTTTGTCATAGCGCACAAGAAGTACATACATCGGCAAGGAACCCATTTCAAAATTTCCATGTCCGTGCCAAAAATGGGGTTAAACAACCTGCAAGGCGGCCAATTGGTGAAGTTGGAACTTCTCTCGATGGAGAGTAGTATGATGTAAGAAATATGCCATTGGTATCCAGTCGAACAATTTAAAGGCATACTCACCGTTGCAAATATGGTAGAACATACATAGATACTCAATATCATTCCGCAGGTTTAGATGTTTGAGTCGATCAGTGCTCTTGGGATTGTTGATTATCCGGAATCCACATTTTTGTAGAGCCAAAAGGCACTCCTTTTTGTAGAGCTGTGTGAAGTATAATACAGGTGTGAGCAGTATCTGAGTGAATCTTGACTTGCACCTTACAAAGCAACAGCAGTTTTTGCTGTTGTGAATTATATGTATGTTGGCCTTGTTGAAGATCTGATCTTTTTGGAGTAGGTAGGTTTTATATTTCAAAAAATCGTCCAAGTTATGGCGAGTAATCTACTTATTTTCGTAAGTTGCCATTTTATTCCAAAATCGTCCGTGGGGAACAAGGAGTTTAAAGAATTAAAAAATTACCAATACGCTTCTTAAAAACAAATGAAAAAAGTATGCATAAAATCTACAAATTTCAAAGCGAAAACTTCCTACATGTAAGTTCCAATTTGTGTCAATCTTCGTGGGAGTGTTCTAAAAATACAATCGGTAAAAATGTTTTTTATTATAACTTATGTTACATTATTATAAATTTTTACACAGAAATAACGTAATATACAATCAATTCTTACGTAACATTCATACACATATTATTTAGGATGTAGATGTTACAAAAAGTACTTACATGTAGCTAATGCGGACACGATTGAAAATTTTCCTTAACTTAACTGTATTTATAATAGAGACGTAGTATATGATACATAGAAGGAAAATTCGCGACTTTTGTGTAACTGCGACGTAATACAATTATAATAATATTGCACTATGAATAATGCATCGGTGTTTGGATAACAACAAAATCACCACAATTCTCAAGTTTTTCTGATTCATGTCATACCAAATGATTATAAACTCTGGGTTAGTCACCGAAGATACATAATTGAATAAAAAGAAATATACATATGACCTTTTCATTCGCGTAACTTGAAGCATTTTATTCAAACAACAGCTGAAGTATTAACTTCAGAACACGAATTTCGAACTATTATGGTCTGTACAAAGGTTGCTTTTTATATGCACAACTTATAGCTTTACGTCGTTTTGATTAACACGGTTAAGCATTGCGCGTAGAATATTGCGCGGAGGCCGCTTAGGGTCGATGGCTTCCCGGAGACACGTGAGCGGTACCGTTAGCCTGCACACGCCAGGGCCTCCAACACATGTAAAGGAAAATCGAAGAAATAGTAACGTTAGGAAATTAATTTTTTTTCAGTTGAAATCTAGGATGACTTCGTTACAAATATTCATTATAAACAAATGCCTCTCCTTAGCACTTTTAGAACAGATATATCACCTAATTTTACACCTTACGCTAACTTTTTTAAAAGTAGAAGATAGTGTACATTTTCGTAACAAATGAAAAGAAGCGACAAGTATCACCTTATTTAAAAACGTTGCATTACAAATGTAGAAGTACTCATATTCATGTAATAAATTCGAAAGTAACTATCTATCTGTTATATTTTTAATTCACTGCTGCTAAAGATATTGGTGAAAATTGAATATAGTTTGATCCAATGAATGTATATTGACAACTTAGAATACTAAAATCAATCTCCAAAACAGTACAGCAGAGCACAAAATAATAAAAATTATCCATACTGATTTGTAACTGAACAACAACTAAAACAGTCTCAAAGTGCTCACAAGTAGGTACCTACCTAACAAAATTAATCTGTTGACGCTACCTTTACATGTCTCCATATATGTGTTTCATTCTAATGTAGACTCTACTGCCCTTTTTATATAGAGTCTAAATTAGCTAAAATATTACATTTCTACTATTGAATGTGTATGTTTTAGGTATTCAACTTTTATCCATATATGTATTAAGTTGTTTATGTCCTTGCGTGACCCAGATTTATTGAACTCTAATTTTAATAAAATATTTCTATATATTATATTACTATCCTTACGTTAATTAGATGGACAGAATACAAAAATTATAGAATTTTAAACATCGGTATGGATGTTAATATGACAGCTACAGATGATATAAAGTAAATAAGTTTTGATTTAAATAAATAAACATTTACAGTACGTCGAAGCTAAACATCCCATGTTTGATATCCATCCCATCTTAGTACTTAAGATCAACTAAAGGTTGAGGCTTCTATCGCTGTGTTTACGAAAACCGTATTTTAACCTCCGAAGCAAAAAAAGAGGGGTGTTGTAAGTTTGAGTATCAGTGGCCTGATAGGTGTTAAACAATTTAACTAATCTGAATACGATTTTTCGGTGGATATGAAATTCAAACATAAGTGAGCTGCCAATTCAAACATAAGTAGTCCTATTAGAGGAAGCACGCAGATGTCCATGGGTTGCATAATCATATTCTTAGATATTATTTAAACGCTTAATATACCGTCCATTTGAAAGTATGTACATATGTGTAAAATACACATGCGTATAAATATTTTAATAAATGCCATGATGGTACATACAATAATTTGAAGTTTCAGCAAATTATTTCCAAGTAACTTGACCTATTAAATCTTACGCAAAGATATTGTTTATCACACTGATTCATAACTTAACCAAAATTAGTAAGCCGGTCTCTTATGTCCTCATTTTTTGCCACAAACAACTTTAGAGGGCATTACCCTCTCTCTTTCTCTCGAATGAAAACACCTAGCTTAGAGGCGAACGACCAAACTATTGTAGGTAGTATAAAAAGCTCAAATTCGTTTTGGAATGATTGAATTAACTAAATAGTTTTGGCCAGCATCGGGTTGAAAAGAAGCGTTAAGATTTTTATTCAAATTTTAATGAATCGTTTCTATGTGTATTTACACCCGGAATATATACAAAATACATTGACATTAAAGTAAGTAGGTGACATTTATTCTACACACATAAAGAACAACTGAAGCGTCATTCTACTTTGGGTCCGAGGACCTTACCCTAGACATTGGTTAAGCGTAGTAAGGTTGTCGCCGGTCATCGGCCGCCCCCTCCCGCGCCCCCGCGACCTCTTTTCGCCACAACCCAACAACTTTATAACGCCAACCTTCGCCGACAATCGCCTCGCGTACGCGCTACCAACTCACAACAGCAAGCTTATCTAACTTGAGCTTGAGAAATTATCACATTCATTCTAATTCTGAATTGACTTGTTTCAATTTCAACTTGATACTTTGCTAAATTATCTTTGCAAAATCCTATTAAATACTTAAATGTATTTCAAAAATATAATAATACATGTACATTGCTCACTTCATTAGTTTTCTCTACCGTACATATTGATCATAAAAATACGATGTGACTGCATATGTATGTAATGTATTCAGTTAAAACAGCTGAAGCATTTATCTAAAATTGGACATAAAGATAAACTTGTACATTGCGAATGGCTGGGTGGTAAGGCACCACTTGGAAGCTGTCGTGACTATATCGGTATCGGATATTGCACAATATTGTCTTAATTGCCGCGGTGCAATTAACGCGTTCGTCCGATTTGCTCCAGTTGTTACAGATTAAGTTTTTACAACGTTCGTCAGGCTATGTTAAGTTTACAGTTACATTCGGGTTGTTGCCAAGTTAAGGTAAGTTACAAAAATATAGATTGCATGAAATCGATTGGGAACGCGACAACAATGCACGCAGTCTTTCGTATTTGGCGAATATGTGAAACTTTGTTACATAGCACTAAATAATATAAGCTTTCCTGGAATCAAAGCTCTCTAAAAGTGTGTATTCAAAATACTTTACGACTATACATATTTTTAGAAACATTGAATTTAATATACATGTTACACATCGGTATCTATAAATTTTTAGCTCTTTTCTTATGTGTTATTATTATTATTATATAAGACCATTGGTGGAATAAAGTTTTGATAGACTAATACCTAAATTAATAAAATATTTTATGTTGAAAATATGTGAATACGAACGTAATGGTGGAATACGCATAATAATATGTACGATGTAAGATAGTTCAATTTTAAATGTACAGGAAAATGTTTTTTCCGCATCACATTTTTGTGTAACTATTTATTATGCTCATAATATGTAAAGCTGTTGCTTGTTACAATCATGATCGAAGAAAAATTTGTACACATTACAAATTCAGTTGTAGGTTGAAACGTTTTCTGCTAATTCTAAGAGTAAAAGTACCATGAATTCTAAACAATCATGATTAAACTTACTATTTAACATGACTTTTGATAAAAGTGACATCACAAGAAGTTTTGTAGTGTATCTTCAAGGGACAATGAAAATAGCTTTGTAAATATTTATTCAATTTTAATATAATATATAAAATTATCACCAAGTATGTAAACGGTGCTCCTGACGGTGTTCGTCGTTGCCTAAGGTGTTAAAATGGGAGCCAACTCTAGGGTGCACGACTTCAAGAACTTTTTGACGTCAAGAGAATGTAGAGATTGTTTGACATGATTTAATCAAAATAAAAAAATAACTAGCTATCATTCTGTACGGAAGAAGGCAAAGTCAATGACGTCAAGAAATGGACAAAGAGGCTTATGTGTGAGATAGAATTTTGTCCGGAGGTCGAAGGGGTCTAAATTACTCTTTTAGACCAATTCACATTCGTTAAATGTAAGTTTGAAGAGTTGACTCCTAGTAAACTTATTTAACCTAAGTATCATGTAATATTTAATTTATATATAGATAACAGAAACTATATTTTTTAAGTTATTTAAATGCAGGCCTCGTACGTATTCAGTTCAATACATGTCGGTGTATCTGTGTCTACTTCAAATATCTGCATATACATTACTTCCGTCGTCGTCTGTGGGCGCCCGCATCAATGCAGATATTTTCACCAGGTATTTCAATTTTTACTTGTATTCATTTCAACATAAACGATTTTATTATGACAAGAAATTTGACTGGACATTTTATTTTACTAGTTAATATTTCAATAAAAAGTTCAGTAACGTTATATATAATAAAACCGTTTACTATAAATAAGTTGGCCATTACTCGTATCACCGCAAATACGCATTAAAGGAAGTATGTTAAAGACTTCAACAGTCCCTTATGAGTTAGTATCAGATGTTCATTCGTATAGATGTACGAGTAGGTACCTACGTTCATTTGAAACTATTCTTTCATGCATCCATACATGCATATTTCTTATACACTTATTTTATCCGCTATTGTGAATGAATTTACATAAAATTTTATAATTGTTATTAATTAGCATTTTTCATTATTTTACAATTGCCATTTTAAATATTATGATACTGGGATCAAAATCATTATTAGGAAATTGACAAGAAAACATTTTGCGATTCTAAACTAAGACATGTATTTGTATATTTAAGAGTTTTGTGAGGGTTATGTAGTGGAAGTGAAATAAATCAGACACAATATGATTTGGAAACGTAAGTGACGCGTCCTAACGAGCAACACCGGATGTGAACCAGCACTGGCAGCACTTCCGCCAACCATTGTCGCCTTGGACGTGTTTGTTTGCACTCACACCATCGGGACGTAATGGTTTACTATGCATCATAAATAATTTTGTTCATAGTTAGTTAACTATTTGATCTTCATTATGCCTACAATCTCTCAAAATGTTCGTTAATCTATTCTCTTTAAACAAGTATGTTGGCTATGCTAAAATATTAAAATGTAAGTGCTTAGGTAATTTTCTTTATATATTATTATTCATCTACCTAGTTGCTCGGAAACTTATGATATCTTTAGTTTATTTCACACTTTTAGGAAATACAAAAAAAATCCAAGGCACAGCCTGTATTCTTTTTAAAGTTAAAATATGTCCAAAGTAAAATTTATTTAATATGATCTGCATGGAGGCTTTGACCTAAAAATGCAATAAGGGGACAGTTACTTTCGGATTTACAAGTAGAACTTGTCAGAAAGTGCATACTTTATGCGCTGTTAAGCTTACTTTTATAATTCTGTCCTTACTAAACGAACCTTTCATCAATGATGAATTTCGAAAAGATTTCCTAATGAAATTCATCATCGATGAACGAACTACATGTGTGACCATGTGCCTATTTGCAGGGTAATCTCCAGAAGCACTGCACCGATTTAAAAGTTCTTTCAACATTTGAAAGGTACATAATTACAGAGGAACATAACCTCTATATCATATATCTGTAGTCATACACTGTTGATCTTGACAAAGTGGTCGTGGCACCAGGATAACAACTTGACATGCTTAGAGGCGTCAATTCTAGATCGGTTTTCACTGGCTTTGCAATACTATATAAAGTCGTACATTTTTACAATTTTGCTAGCACTTCATTTTAGCTATAGGTATATGTGTAGATATCGTCGTATTAAAAACATGTTTGGTTTTACATATTCTTACCAAAGTAATTTTGTTACATATAAATTCTGTTTGTTGCGATGTGATGTGACTGTCAATTAACACAATTCAGATTAGTACGGTACAGGAGGATGATGTGCTCTTGTTCGATACCGAAACAGTGAAGTCAGTTTTACATCATCAATTAACACGCTTCTATTTTCGGAGCAACGGTGACTCGGAAAACTTAGCGTTCTTTGATTTATTCATTTACGTATTTAGGAAGAATAACAGAAAACTAAATAAATGTAACCACTTCATGTACCTGCATATGTTATGCACTGATGTAATGACGTTAATTCCTAAAAATATAAAATCTACTAAAACGTAGTCTTAAAATATTTGCTTTTCTACGTTATAGTGTACTTTGTATTCCAATCTTTATCGAAATAAAACTTACTGTTTTACAGTAACTATAAATAAAACATGAAAACTACATCCGTACTCGTATGTTCATGTGAACGAATGCTCTTGAAAAATGACTTCATAGTACAATATAACATACTTGATGAGACTAAAATAACATAATCTGTATCTAATGGTAATTAATACTAGTTCTACGTTGGTTAGCTATGATTTAAATGTATAGGTAAGTTAAATTTATAGTTGCGTAGCGTAACATTCGACCGCTATTGCTTTGACACCATAAACTATAACATTATGTTACCCATACCATTATAGTACTATATCCACATAGTGAACTTTACAACTAGTTTGTCTAAAAAGTTGCATCACAATTTTGTGGAATATACCTATCAATAATTTAAGATGACGCTAAACGCGCCTGGTGAGGAATACTAAAAATTGTTCATTAGTACGTTATTTGAAACACACTGACACTATTTGTCTTCTGTGCGTCCATTGACATTTTCAACTCGTTATGTGAACATCCTCTCGCGGGTCGACGACACAATTTGCGTGTTTAAACCATTTTTTCAGTCAAATAATGAACCTCAATTTGTTAGCGAAAAATGCTTCCCATTAATTAGAAGCTAATTTAAATTATAATGGCTTCAGCGTCATGACGTTTTAAATGCAGTGAATTGAATTATGTGTTCCAAATGACAATAAAAGTACTATTGTTTATGATGTGCAGTTAGTCAGTCAGTGCGGTCGTAGCGACGGGCACGACTTGTTTATATCTATATATAGAATTATTTAGGGTTCGTTTATCATATCTCTAAAATTGTCTGAAGAATAAGATGCTATTTTATGATTTTTGTAACCTAATTTTTGTTTTTAAGCGTTTTGTTATTCTAGTATTGGTCTCGCGTCTTCTCTTATAATGAGAAGCTTCTAACATAGAATATAAAAAATCTTATAGTTAAATCTCACATTTTATTCCGTTTTTTGTATATTTTGGTTGAAAGTTATTATGATTTTTTTTCTAAATTTTTTTTCACATAATATTATTTAGGTTAACTAATGTACCCAAGAATTTTTACTTTACTACTGTTCTAAAATGGCAGCTTAATTTAAAAACAATGAATGTTACAATACGTTCAACTTTGACCCTGCAACGTTGTACCTCCATCACCTGTTGATTATTACGGTCGAAGTGAATGAGTTGTAAGAACTTGCTAAGCAATTTAATTTATAATTTTTAATTCCTTTTTAAATACCAATTATAAGATTAGAAAAAAAAATTACTGTCAGTTAGTCATTAAACTGTATAGCCCAAATCACTGTAAATTCGTAACAATATATTCACAATTTCATTTAAGCAAATACAAACGTAAGTGGTGGTGGTAAGTTTATATGTATGTAGGTAACATACATATAAACGACTAAACTATGTACCTACTAGACTTCTTTCAAATTATGTTATAGTGGCATCTGTGTAAACCATGTTCCTTGTGATTGCGAGCAGTGGAGAGCTGTTGTGCTACGATAAATGAGAAGAGTAGGTCAAGAGTACCTCTTACAGGTGAGCCTGTACGATGATTTTGATGAAAGTAGAAGAGAGAAAAGAATCTTGTAAGAACCACAGCCGGTAGAAATCCTATATTTCTGCCTACACTTATGGGGAAATATTCGTAACTGAATAACTATAATCATAATAATTTGTGTATGACTGTGGATGGTCACAAGACTGAAACATAAATAATTTATGTTTACTTTCAGTCTTCTTATGGTAACTGTACTTGCTGTTACTTCGCGTACCAGGTTTAGTTTTTTGACGACTAATGCATTTGCTGAAAGGTTATTTTACGACATCAGTTAAGTTTTAAATAAACCCTATACGAATTCCTGCACCTAACGTTTAAATTTAACTAAATAAGCGGAGTTACTCAAACTAAGTTCATGTACCACTAGAAGAAGACTGAAAATAAATTATTTCAACCCTTTCTAATCACCTTTCATAGACGTGCACTTATAGTATAAATGTCAACTGAGTAAATGTTATGTGCATCGGGTTGTGTGCGTTTTTATGTGTAGATAAAGTAGCGTCTCGAATCGTACGACACTTCGCAGCGAAACCGTGTCACACACAACATTAGTAGCAACATTTTGTAAGGAGGACGCAGAACGCATGAATATGCATGCACACTTTGTCACATCACTGTCTTGAACTCCCCGCACATTCGCTACACTTGACATTACATATTATATTTTTAACTTCAAATAACGTATATTTCAAGTAAAACAATAAATTTAAATTTAGAATATTTTTCTGTAACGTTGCAACCTTCATCACTTTGCCCCTTAAGCATCTTGAGACTATGTATATAACGTTCTCTGAGACACGTAAATTTCCACATGATAATACAGTAACACAATAATCGATTACTGCTTTACTGGATGATCGATCAAACTTGATTTTTGTCGTTTAAATACAATATAACGAAGATTTACGATTTGGAAATGCAGATAATTGCAATAAATTGTAATATAAAAAAATATAGGTAAACAGAAAACAATAGAATTTCTGTGGATTGATTTATGTTATGAATATACATATTAACTTTTTTACGTCAAACCTCTTTCTGGGGAAGTTCTAAATTCTGACGTTCGAATAGGCAGTAATGAATATAAAGAACATTAACAGCCAGGCTGCCGTCCAGAGTTTATCAAAATGTGAAATTTTGAAAGCAGGTGGAAAATCTCTTCTCAAAATCATTAACAATGCAACTCGAATGCACATTTACAAAAATTGCGACAGAGAGCAACTACTGAAAGAACTGCCTTATAACTACGAGTAGTATCAATTGCATTTAAGTTTGCAAAATGATTTTTGGGAAAAATTTAATATAATCAACTGCAATAGTTACTATCGCGATATTTTGATGTATGTATGTAGAAGTTTACTATACGTTGTTAACTTATTTACAGACGAAAAAGATCGCTCAATAGTGATAAAATCGTCTTATTGTACTAATTTAAATAAGTGTACACCATTCTTCTTATTCTTCTAGAGTTCTTTGGTGCAATGAAGAATATACATGAATAAAATATGGACGTACAAAACCCTAGCAGTCTCTTGCAGGGGCACAGAGTTCTGTTAAGTTAAGCAACATCGGGCTCAATTGTTCTTTATACATAGGTAGGCTACCGCTAGTAACAATTTCATAATTATACATGTTTGTGCTCCAATGAATAGTAGGTCATTAAATATAATTATAAAAGACCTTCAGGTAATTTAAAAACTCCCAACATTCGAGTTATACCTTCCGTACCAATTACTGATGCACCATGGTGGAGCGTGTACTAGGCCTCCCAAGCGAGATGAAACCTGTTCGCTTTTAACTTCGGCACGTTAATGGGCTGCAATAATATATAAAGCAGTCGATATGTAAACGTATAATAAGGTAATAATTGTACAGCAAGCTATTTAAAACACACATAATGTCATAATCGATAGTCTGGAGGCAAGAAAAAACTTTTCTTGAAAGGTTGTTTCGTAATATACTCGGTGCAGTCTGTGTCTCGGTCAGGGCCAGCCGGGCACGGCATAGGGGGGTAAGTTCAAGTAAAGGGGGGAGGGATACGCGCCGGCGCAGAGCGGAACGCTAGATCGTGCTGCACCGCCGAGCGCGACCGCTAAAGCACCGCGACTCTTGAATTGCAACATCGTCGCTTTTGTAACAAGTTTTAGCCCTTGCATGAAGAGTTGTTTCATGCCCTCATATAAAGAATTTTCTTCTTTCATAGAAATAATTAAAATACTAAGCAAGAATTCTCACTACCTATATACTAGTATTTCTACTATTGTAATCAATAATTCAATGTTCTTCAACTACATATAAATATATATTGGTTTATAAAATATAAATAGTACATACAAGATTGAACACATATTTTTCATAACATAAGTGATAAATAAAGAAATTGTGTTTAACATAAACCTTTTAACGAATATGCTTAAATTCGTTGTAATATAGTTAAATAAATTAGTATAGTAATGCTTGATCGCATAATTTATTGATGTTTATTTGATGTAATAAAGCAATTATTCGTAATTCTTAAGAAAGTAAATCCGGATTGTAATATTTTGAGCAATGAGACAATTATCTCAGGATTTTAAATGAGGCCGCCTCTATAGTGGTGTATTAATTTTTAAGGCGGTTACCCGTGTGGCCGTAGCCGAGAGTCACTGCTGAGAGTGCGGAGCGCAGCGCACATAACCGGTCGAGCGGCGTAAGTCGCGTAATGTTATCGCGATTGATGTAAGTACCTACGTCGTAGACAGCCTCGAGCGAACTGTGCATCTACATTCATCTCTCATCCAGTAGTGACCAACACGGTAGCTCTAATTTCACATATGGCTGTTAGATGGTCAATTACTGACTAACAGAGCACTTAATTTGTACCAAGTTGAAGGGAAAATCTCCCGTCAACCCAATCGACTGGCATCGATTTAAATATTTATCAATTAACAACATCCCATTTTATCAACAAGATGAAGCAAGAAAAGCAATTTCCATTAAGTCAAACGGCGAACAGAGGTCGTCGATCTTGCGGACCAGTGTGACCGGATCTCGCAGGAAACTTTTTATATGAACGGCGACTGAGTGTCATGTTTACTTAAGAACACGGCCGACATTATTCTCAATCTATCATGTTGTACATTATAGACGTGAGATATCGCAACTTGGATCACAATGAAATTATGATACTAAAATTTATAAGCTAATTCTATTGCTTATCGTAGTGTTAAATCAAGGAATAATAAAATGCAATACAAAAAAAACTATTATATGCTTAATCATATTTTTTTCTAATCTGAATCCTTACGTTTGCTGCTATTAATGGTTTTACAATGAAATCTGTAAATATCATTTTCCAACATTAAATAGCTGTTAAGTGGTTGGATGATCAGTGATATTAGGTAGCATTTTATTATTGAAATAAATATTTGAGATTACTCACTACATGTACATGTGTATACATAAATACATGTATGTACATACATAAATACATGTATGTACATACATAAATACATATAAATACATATAAATACATATATACATGTTTTCAATTTATAAATTGTTACATACATGTACATGTACATGTACATGTACATGTACATG
>DWUN01001875.1:0-15285 GCA_018249975.1 Passova gellias | reverse complement strand
ATGAGCTATCTAACACTGAAAGAATTTTTCAAATCGGACCAATATTTCCTGAGATTAGCGCGTTCAAACAATCAAACGAACTCTTCAGCTTTATATTATTTGTATTGATATATGTATTAAAGTTCTTAGAATGCAACTCAAAGAAACATGGCATCTGAAACATCAAATTACGTCACATACAATAGGTTGTCACCTATTTGTCAAAATAATAAGAATTTTTAATATACTATTCAAACTTTTAACGGGGCTTCTACATACCTCCGCTCATTCGTATAATATGAAACCTTTTTCATTACAGAATTGAACAAAAAACATTATGTAAGTGTGATAGAGATGAATTAAAATAAAAAAAAAAGAATTTGATTACTTAGTCTCATATTTACGCTCGCTGCAGCGCGATATTATGTGATGTATATTTTAAAGTGAATCTCGCTCCGCCCTCCCCGCTACGGTGTCGGGCGCATGAAATTACTAAATGTGTTACAAAATAAGCGACGCGACGTCTAGTGTTAAACGAGGACCAGGCAACTGTTGTACGCAGACAGATGTACAGGACCTACTACACTGTTCTGTCCTAATGGTTTTGATGCTACACCCACGCTTACTAACCATTTCTTATTGCCAAACATACTTCCCTAATAGAGCAGCGGTCGTTTATTGACCTTTCACTATAATAACGACCTTTCAAGCTACATTTATAACTCCGCGAAAAGATTGTCGAGTCAGGTTTTTTACCGTTAATACTTTTATGACACTTGGGGAACATTAAAATGAGATGACACTATGTCCCGCGCGCAAGAGACAAGCGTCGTTTTCATCTTCATATTGACGCAACGAACGTTTTTTTTTTTTCATAATACGTCAGTGATTTGACTGGCGTTCTGTCTAGTGGCTCGAGAAGCTGATTTTTAAACCGGACGTCTTGGGTTCGATTTCCATGCAATATTCTAGTGATGGACACACTTAATAGTCTAATTTAGAATCAGTGAGCGGGCTTTATATTGTCCCAACTATTACTATTATTATTATTATACAAATAATGTAAAAAAATCTAGGTTTACCTTGTCTAATGATATGATAATAATAATTGCACGACATGCTATGAGACCTGATATTAACGTTCTCTTAAAACGCGCATGCATGCATGCTTCCCTCTTTGCTAAATACATAATGCACAGTTGGCTTGAAGTAATGCATTATTGAATTCTATTTAAGGTAATCCGTGGAACGCTGCGCAACTGAGATTCGCTTTAGTATTACTTTGCGTCGCAGATTTTCTATAGCGCTTTCCGACGGCGCGCCGCTCGTCTAGTATCGCGAGCTGGCACCTTGGGAGAATTACTGAATACAGTTAGATATATAAATGAATTGTTGGAATTTCTTATTCTCTCGTCTCGTGATAATAAACCATCTGCAATTACACTTTGATATGTATTCATCAATTTGTGTGTTTTACTGTATTTCCTGGTTACGTTATTATTGATAGTTATATCTTCATTATGCTTGAATGATTGTTATGAGGTTAGTTTCAGATGCATAACGATTGGTAATTGTCATTAATAAGTACTGACTTATAGACTGCTGAACTTTATTATTTTGTCAAAGAAATATGATCGTAAACATCAATCGTCGTAATGAAATATTTGATAAAATAAATAAAATTAATTGAATGCAGGGCTTTCATGAATCCATGGTCGTTGATTAAATAATGTCATGGAAATGCCACGCCAGAGTTGGACAAAGTAATTGTTCAAAAACCTTATAGAATCGGGGATACAATTAGTAAACGTTCACTATTGTTAAGTATTCAGATAAATATGCACATTTTCCAATCAGATGGAAAGGTCCCATTATTGTAAAGATGTGTAATAGATAAGAAAGAAAAGATTAAATATGGCAGAAAAACACTTAGATCAAAACTGATGAGAGTCCCTAAAGTGCCTCATCCTGAGGGAGATCACAATAAAATTATGTAAAGTTCGTTGAGAGTTAATTTTATGTGGAGATAACAGAAGAATAAAATAGTTCTTTGCGTCATTTTAGTCTAGATATTTAATTGTAACTATATATAATGACATTTATATTACAACTAAACTCATATATTGTCTTATAACAAATGGTATTGGTTTCTTTTAATTTAAAAATCACTGTCTATTACTAAGATCGAATGAGCATCCTAGATATATCGCTAAAGAAAAGATGAAGATCACACAAGTTTCCGCGACATCAAGAGTTGCGCGGATTCCATGTATGTATGTAGCTAGCAATTTGGTGGCTCGTATAAAAATGTGCGGGAGAACCTAATGGAGATTGAATGTACGCCGTTCCTTTATTACGTAAAGAAGTTATTCTCTTTGTGTTACAAAGATCTATTACAACAAAACATCATCCTGACCTTCGCCAAAATTGAATCAGTCTCGAGTGATTACTGCAAAAATAACGTTAAACGCTCTAAGCGCGTAACGAGACGAAAAAGGGAAAATTTAATTTCAACGAGAATAGGAACAGAAAAAATTGACACACAAAATATTACTAAAACAATTTTGCAAAACCCGCTGATTCAATTTGTAAGATTGATTCCCAAAGCGAATGGGTACGTTTGCGGAATACGATAAAAATATATATTTTTTTTATCAGTTCAGCATAGATAAAAGGATATAATCCGTAACGACTGCCCGCATTTCGGAAATTCTATCAAATTTATATATGTCGGTCGAACCGAGCCTACAAACATCCGCATTCATTGTATGAACGTTGCACTATTTTTATATTGATTCGACAGATTTGATTAAAACGACACAATTGAGATATTAAATCTCACAAACATTTTCGAATAGTTTATATTTTTATAGGTATATTCGCATAAGTAATATTATTTAACACTAATGTCAATATTCCTAAATATTTTTCCTACGAGTATATGAATTTACTTTTGCATCATCATTTTCTATCATAATGGTTAGGCTCAGCCACCGGAAGAAACACCTATTCCATTACGTCCATATTGAATGTTAACAAAAACCGTATCTACAGAACCACGTAACTATCTTATTGAAAGAGTGTTATTATTGTGGGCTGTCGCATTTCTACATGCCTGTTCGATAATGGGACGGGTTACTAACGATTTTCCTTCTTCTAATACACTTCACGGTACTATTGACGTTGTTGATATGTTTATTACAAAACATACTTAATCATAAAACGCAATGTATATTTCCTTATATCAACGCACGGCGATAATTTTACGACCGGCCGCTCGCCCGGACGTCGGCCCTCGAGAATGACGCGCTAAAAAATCCGGGTATCGTCCTCGATACCCGGATTTTTTATTACCTAGCACGTAATCCTGCGTTCGATGTGCAGAATCCGTGCGACGACATCCGTCACCGTCGCATCTGGTCGAAGGGCAAGTGGTGCGGCACGCTGCCCAAGGTGCTGGTGATCGGGCCGCAGAAGACCGGCAGCACGGCGCTCTACACGTTCCTCGCGATGAACCCCTCGCTCGTGCCCAACCTGCCGAGCGCCACCACCTACGAGGAGCTGCAGTTCTTCAACAACAACAATTATCTCAAGGGATTAGATTGGTGAGTCCGTTTAAATATAACTCAACTAGCATGGAATAGTGACTTTGAGCATCATGCTAAATACAAAGTGTCATAAATACATAGTTTCTCTTCGACAATGACAAACTTTCATCCCCTTCAACCGCTTTTTTCGCCATAAAAGATTGCCTATGTCCTTTTGCAAGTTCACGTCTATCTCTATAGCAAATTTTATTAACAGCGGTTCAGTGGCGTAGGCGTGAAAGCATAACAGACAGACGGACAGAGTTACTTTCACATTTATAATATTATTAAGTATTAAGTATTTTTATGTTATATGCTCAGTCGTGAGACAAAGTGTGAATAGGGCAGCGAACGAGCGGGCGGTAGTGACGTGACCGATGCCATGCCGCCCATGGACATCTACAACCAACGTCACACACAAATGGAGGAAAACAATACTTGTTGATTGTTAGTTAGCACATAGTATTGTTATATGCATATGTACAAAGTGAAAAGTGTTTATCTTTAACTATAAAATGTATATATCATGTAATAATCACCGAAATATAACTACAGCATAGAATACTACTATAATACTCTTTTATGAAACTTAATCAACCATAAAATAATCGATACTTGATAGATATAATCGAATCATAATTCTAATCGCGTAAAGTAACTCATTAAAATTAATCGTTTAAAGGATCTTCCGTTGCGTAGGCTCGCAGCTAAGACGGCAACATCTCAGTCACATACACGAGTATAATACACTCGCTAAACACAGATGCGAATGCTAAAGGACGATACATTATTAATGCACACGTACAATGACGCCGTACGTGATTACAGCGAGATCACGTCACTCCCTCTCGTATTATTCGGTATCTCATAAGAGTTATTAATTCAGCGCATTAATAATATTGCAAATATACATATAATATAAGTATGTATAGTCCACATATCATTACATTAGTAATATTCCATCAGCGGCTTAACGGTTCTTAATGGAACACGTAATACGAATACGAATACTTGCATTTCTTTATCTATCTTTGATTAATTTATGAGTGTACGCCCATTAAAATTGTTACTGCTAATATTACTCGTACGTAATACGCTATTCCGACAAAACTATAGCGCATACTTTCATTGCTTAGGTATTGTTGGGTATTTTTGTTTTCATTGTATTCTTTGTTTATTTAATACATTTGCATATAGATAGCATAAGCATTACATATTGATGAAGTGCGATATAAGAATTTAGTAGAGAAACGCATTTGGATGCAACACCATCAAATTTTATCTTTCGGAGATAATATGTTGCTAATGGCTGCCAGAATGACATCCATTTTCCAATAGAAAACGTAGTGGGGACATAAAGTCAGTCGGCCTACACGCGCGCTCGCCACCTCTACGACAAGAGATATAAATCCGACACTGAACTGACATCGCCGCTGCGAAGACACGTTATTAACACGAAGCGTACAATACACGTGCACGTGTTAACAGTGAACTACGTTCTCGCTAATAAATAACGCCCGTGTCATATGAAACGTATCCGTAGACGTTGCGCTTCGTATGTTCGTATCTACGTGTGTTTATAGACATCGAAGACGTGTACGCGAGCACGTATCTACCGCGCCTCGTACACTTCGCCGACAATTTCATTAATTACGTAACATTTTTATTCAACGAATTAGGTCATTGAACTTTTAGTTATCTTAAATTTTGAACATAGAGAATATTTTGTATAGAAAAAAACAAATGCGAATTAGAATATGCCGCTATTTTTTAACATATTATGTTGCGAGTTTCTCTTTTAAGCGTTCGTGTTATATCGCTGAGTTAACTTAATGCGACTTACACAGTTATGCCACTCATACGTCTGCTTACTTACGCCTTATTTCACAGCCGAGTGTAACCATTACTAGCTATACTTAGAATACGTAGATGCATTCGCCAGCTCGATCTTACATAGTAGGCTTCAAATTGCAATTGTAAACGATGGTTAAAATGTAAAGTTATGCGACACCGGCCGCAAAAGACACTTGGATGGGTAACCTCTAGTGGCGTATTTTCAAGGAAGTTTTCGTGCTTTGGAGGGCGGTTAAAGCAATCGGTCCCGGTTATTGTAGTCAGGAAACAGTGATAATATCTCATCGGACACCCTAATGATGTTCTAGAAACATCCGATAATAGAGTTGACAACAAATTCGTCACCCCGCCCAACTGCAATGCAACGTGGTGAAGGCCAGGCCTGTCGGATTACGGGAGCGTTCCTTGCCCAGCAGTTGGACATAAAATACTCATATATCCCAGCCATCATTATAAGCTCTATATATAGTACCGAGCACTGATTGTTCGGCGCTGATTACCTTAAATAACAGTCTCATACATTTTACTGACACTATGAATATATATGCGATACGATATAATTTTACGAGCGCAAGCACGGAACGAGTATAAATGTATAAGAGATTAACGTGAGACATCGTTGCCGAAACATAATAATTCGACGTAAGGTGGTAAGTATTTTGTTTTAACCCTTTTCATTGTTCCATTATTGGATAGGATCTCTTATAGCGAGTATAGCTTACCACATATCCCATAGTCATACCGCACAGACCAAGGCTTTTAACAATATTTATTATCCCGTCTTTAGCTATTAGACATTCGTTTGTGCGCCACTTGTGTATACTAATATGTAGGCATGGAAATATATTTCAATCAACTCGGGTCCTAAAATATAAATATCTTAAGTCGTCTCAAAGGATTTATGGAGATTCGACCCTTTGAACATACGTTATTGTATTCTCTACTTAGTATTATAGTACCTACTCATTTATTTTATCGAATGTATTGTATTACTAACATTGAATGAGATCTTAAGTTTGTTGTTAATATTAAGTAACGGTAATGAACCACCTAAATAAATCACTAAATATCCATATTCCATATAATATGGAAATTGAAAGGACATTGAAATAAAGTAATTTTAAATAAGGCATTCCATTTAGAAACTCCTGTAAGATTAGTGGCGTTCAATGACAGATTTTTCCTTTAATGGAATACGTTTAAATATTCCATCGAAGCTTTCTCCGCGATTTATATAAACGACTGCAATTGCACAGACGGACGCGACGTAACAACAATTTGTAAATCGCGACATTTTTATTGCGAATTTTCAAATGGAATCCAATCAGTTTCTTTGTTTGTTAACATGCCATTTGTTTGCATAAAATGTTTAGGTTTTGCGTTCGACGGATTAAAATTTATTCTGCAATACGCTTTTCACGCTTGTACGTGCTCGCGCGGACGCTACTTAATTCTACCGGATTTGCTTGCGTGGAAAATTTTCTTTATACACGTAAAAGAAAAAATACACCATTGTAACTATATAGTGTAAAACAAAGTCGCTTTCCGCTGTTTGTCCCTATGTATGCTTAGATCTTAGAACTACGCAACGTATTTTGATACGGTTTTTTTTAAACAGATAGTGATTTAAGAGGAAGGTTGTACTCGTATAATAACATCCATTATATAGTAGAGAAATACTGTTATAATTTATATGACAGAACAACGCGTGCCGAGTCATCTAGTAAGTAATAGGAATGCACATAACAAAGCTAAATGGCTTATTCAAGACGACCATTTCCATAGACTTTTCTCCAATATCATTGCTATAGAAATTTAAAAACTCTACAACGAAAGAGACTTTGACTGTATATGTGTATGTTATTTATAATTTCAATGCAATCGGGTAACGAAACTAAGTTTCTCGTTTGCCCTCGATGCATTTAGCATTTGACCCACATAACGGTAGTACTTCGTCATATTATATGCTAACAGGAATATTCGTGAATTTTCTACGTTGTATTGAAACTCTTGCTCTACTCTCTAAGAGTTTGAAGCGAATTAAAATCAACTGACGGTTACGGTAGTCAATAAGGAGACATATAAAATATTACAGCCATACTATGGGCAAGTGACGGTCGTTTTGAGAAACTATAGGATACAAATGCAATAGTTTCGATTAGCGCTCGGAAAGTTAAAAAGTAACTTGCTAGTTACGCTTCCACTTTACCTTACAAGATGGGACTACCCGCATTGCGCTCTGGACAGTTGTAACAAAAGTATCGCGATAATGGAACGAACGGAACAAACAAGAGACGATCTCGTTAAACGCTAACATTATTAGCATACAAACCTAAAGGCTAAAATGGCGAAGAGGACAAAAAATATATATCGACAATCTTGTCGAGAACACTTTCAAACTTTAACGCTAGAGGGCCCTTCGAACGCGTAGAACGTAATCACTTCTTTTGCACAACAACGTTGTTTTTGTCTTTGTATGTTGAACACTCTTTTGTGTTTTTTTTGTCTATGCTGTTTATCGAATGGACAGTGAGATTGTACGTTAAACGCTGATGATACTAAAAGAATAATGTCGATTGAATTTCCCTAAAAAATTCAGTGAACACATTATTGAATAACATTTGTTTCCATAATATTACATACATTCTAATTTCCCAATTTCAAAGTATCGTGTTTGCGTTATTCGTCCTTCCTTCCTTCCTCCTAATTTTCTAGGATTAGGCTCTAAAAGTCCCACTGATTTCTGGAAACATCGGTACCCGTCAATGCGATGTAAAATAACCGTTACAAAGAAACCGAGTCATTATTATTTATTACAAGTTTTCTCGCGACTTCGTCGACTTCGAAATAAAAGTAGCCTAAGTTACTCCTTATTACGTCATCCACCTGCCTGTGAAGGTCCCGTCGAAATCGGTCCAGCCGTTCCAGAGATTAGCCGGAACAAACAGACACCCAAAAATTGTTAATATATTTTGGTATATGTACCGTGTTACATACATATGCACTAAGTAAAAAGAGATTATTTTAATGATACAAACGCACTTCAATTTTAATTTATTTGTATAGATAAACAATATTTATTCTTGTAGGTATTTGAACTTCTTCCCGCCCCGTTTGAGCAACACGTCACAAATCACCTTCGAAAAGTCCGCTACGTACTTCGACGGCGATTTGGTCCCGCGCCGTGCGCACGCGCTGCTACCGAACGCTAAAATCATCGCCATACTTATATCACCGTCTAAAAGGTAAGTCGTTTTAGAATTTCACATAACAATATCCTTATTTTTTGTAATATTACTTGTATTCCTATTAATAGTAGTAATAAATCGTTATTATCATTCTTGCATTTCTGATGCTTTTCTTCTCATTGCATTTCTTAAGTTTATAAGTAAAAGTTGCCGTAAAAAGCAAAACATGGATTGAACTAATAATTCAGTAAAATCATGAAATCTACTCATATTTGTACGAAGAAATGTCCTTTACTCCGTTACATTTGTTATTAGTTATCTATCTTCTTTACACACAGCACCAAAGAACATACTTAAACATATTTAAACCGATTAAAGCTATGATTGAAGGAAGTTCGAACAAATTTGGTATCGAATTAGATCTCTCTTGTTTCACTAGCGACGCCGTTATCCGATTGTGTATCTTGCAAGCTTTCCGTAACGAACTTGAATCTCTTTCGCATTCGTGTTTTTGGTGTGTTGGGATTGTAATTTACATAATTGAGTGCTTATTAAAATTTTCATGTACCTACCGCGGGGTTTCTCGAAGTGGGGTGCCCGATAATGTTTACGTTACGCCGGCTTATCGTCTGTATGCGCGTGCCGCACGCATCATAGTTGTACACGCACGACAAACCGTCACTGCGTTCCCTTGCAGCTGCGACAAGAAATATAATCAATTTATGACAAAAAACAAGCTTAACTTGGCTTTAGAAACTGTATCGAGAACTTTAAATGAGGGAACATGTTCGAGTCTATAAGAAGACTGTGCTTACGACTGCATTCATTGCGACTTGGTACAAGTTAATAGTACTTTATAATATAGAAATGTGTATTTATCCGTTGAACATTATATTAAAACACTTTGGACTTGAATATCAGTTTGTTTTCACGTTTTTCAAATTTATTTGACCAGAAAATAATTACATTAATCTTAAATCATATCTACGCTTCAATCCGATTTAGCATCCTTATCGTCCAATATTCAATGTACCCATCTATCCACGAGCCTTTAGAGGCCCAGTGCTAGACATAGACCTTGCGTAATGAAAGCTCGTGAGCGGGCTTTTTTAATCCAGGGACTCTGCCATCTGTTAGGAGAGCGATCTATGGTCGTTTTGCTGCCATTTGATGACGTATCTTTCTCCTCGCTTATCGGTCGTTCGATAAAAAGTGTCCCGCCCAATGCCACTTCAACATGTTAATTTTGATAAAGACCTTGATGACCCTTGCTTTTGTACAGATTTTGTCGTTACCTATTTGGTTGTATAGTTGAATATCGAGCGTAGTTCACACCATAGCTCAACGAACCATAAATGTAAATTCATTTTCATAAAGGGGAAAATAAGAAATGTAATTTCGACTCAAAGTTTGTTATTTTTAAACCTAGAAATGTAGAAATATCTCTGTAGATTTACAGTGGCGAATAATACATAGTTTAGTATATCATTAATTATTATTAAAGCAACCCTTTTTTACACAAAAATAGAAATCCTTGCGGCTGAAACCGTAGTGCAGCTCGTAATGACACGAGTATACTCGTATGGATAAGCTCATTAAAGTGTTTCAAGTCATTGATCAACCATATGAATTCATTTAATATGCGTAACAACACCTACCTTTGCGTAGACTAATGAATTTATTTCAGTTGTGTATGAAATATTAATGATATGTTTAATTTGTACCATAATATTGAATGAGATTAATAAATAATCCGTTTGTCGGCGAGGAAGCCACTGAAATTGGAATATACATTATATGAAATGCATTCTGCGGTCGCGCCCAAGCACACAGTTTAAACCTGTTTTATGTCATTGTTAATGACTCATTCGACAACCTTTTTCATTATTTCTTTTCTACCACTGAATCCGCACTTACCTAAACCAACCCTATTCAAAAAGACAATTGCAATATTTAATAAAAAACGTATTAAATGTCCTTATTATGTTTTACATATTGCATTATAACTGAAAACCACTTTCGCTTATAGTACATGGCAACAATTAAAATCAAATAATTAATTTTCGTTTGTAACAAACAAAGCTTTATTCTTTGATTGGAATACTAGTTGACAGATAGACAAAAAATCCGTTACATCGTCTGCGATCATCGTTGGATATTACTGTACAACGCATGTTATTTATCATTTAACAGTTGCAAACATTACGAGCCACCGAACCATTTCCTTTCATGCTGAATAAATACTCCATACTATTTTTCATAGTAAACTGCGTATCGCTTGTCGTAGCGTAGAAAAGCGCGCTTGAATGAAGCTTTCGACTACTGTTCGTTATTTACTCGTAGCTTTTATATATAAATGGTAGCAGTTCAGTTCGATGTGGCGTGGTACATATTTGTTCCAACTCAGTTACCTGTAGCTTTTGATTCTCCACTAACGTATTGGTTTTCGCATATTGTCGCAATACTATCCTAATACTTTTTCATTAATTATAAAAGGTATAATACCTTTTTTATTGTGAGTGGGAAACCTTTAAACGGTACCATGGTGTTTTGGTCGTTGACACGAACGCATTCTGGTCTGGTCTGAGCTACAGGACTCATTAAAGCATATATTTATTTTATAACAAACAGAGAACAATTTTGAAAGCGGGATCTGTCGGTCTACCCAAGAATGGTCTACTGAGCTGCCTCCCGACAAAATTCGTATAATTCTGCTAAATCTATATATTACAAAATATTTACAGATATGCTACTTATGTATAATATCTAAAGTGTACTAAAATAGTATACTAAGTGAGTGTGATAAAATTTTCTCGTCCCTTCAAAATCCAATCACACAACGTTGTCGACGAACGGCGTGCGAATGAGTTCCGTAATGAAATAACTTGTCCGATTTTAACCCTTCCCGCCAGGAAAAATGTCTTGTGGAGAATTCTCTCTCTCCGGGGAATCGACCGTAGAAAATTAATTTTATGTTCCCTTACCTTCCCTCGTCGTTTTCCATTAAATAGTGTTACGTAGGACACAACGAAATTATTATTTATATCTCTGTATTCAAATGCTATGCAATCATTTTAGCATAACAATTGTGCTATGAGTTATTTTATCTCACATATATACACAGTACTGAATTATTGCAATGATTATGGATAATTACTGTTTCTAGCCCATTTTGGCGCGTATTTATATTATGTAACTCACTATACATTGCTACTGTAATGAAATAAAATAAATATTATTTATTATTATTGGTCCATCGCCTATGATAAATGGTAATTCATGTAAATACATATATATGTTCGCCTTTCGGGTCAATTGTACTGAATTGGTCTGTAGTAACGTTTTATTATCGGTGAAATTGAAGTATAAGTAAGCGTGGCTTATTCTAACAAAATGTATCCAGTTTCATAATACGTACGTTGTAAAATAAAATAATGATGATGAAACCAATGAAAAAGATCAATTCGATAAGAAAATATCACGCTGAGCTTTAAAGCGCTTACAGCCATTGCAGTAGGCTTTGAAATGAGAAAAATGCAAATACTGAATGCTTTATAGAAACTCTTCCGAACAAAAAAAAAGTAGGTACTAGGTTGTTGAAAAATGAAGTGATAATAGAGCCTTAATGGCACAGCTTTGCTCGGGTAATTGATTGTTGTAATCCATTACCCTGATTTAGTTCTGTGAATAAATTAAACCCCTTCATAATTAGCTATTTATTTATTCAGACGTGTTTGCAGATAGCGCTACTTTATTACCTCCCTTACTGTTCATATTGAGTACATTATTTTCGTAAATAAGTATAGTAAATTGTACATTTATACATTCATATTGAACCTAGCTATCGAACTATTTCATACTTTATTTAAGCATGAAGGTCCCGGAAAGCCCAATTGCTCGTTGATATTGTAATACCTTATTTTTCCGCTCCGTGAAAGGGACTACAAATATAAGGGCATATTTTCGTTACAGTTGAGATATTGAACATTAATATTCAGTGGCCGATGAAAGTTAAGACAAACGTTACTTCGCTATCTGACCTTCGGCATCTCCCAATTTACATATCAATCAATCTCCGAATATTAATAGCGCCGGCCTACCGCCAGCGCTACATTAATTGGCTTATATTAAAATTATACAAGTTAATAAAGAATTCCGACATTTTTAGGCTTTTAATAAGTAGAAAGTGAAAGCGAAGAAATGAATGGCCTCAAAAATGGTGGCCTGTGATATTTTACTTTGCTTCTGAACAAACAACGGTAAAGAAGATATTTCTAAAGCGTACTTGCACGAGTTTATGAAAATATTTTATGTTATAATACATACATTTTTTTCGTCTATTGTCTCGTTTATTTAAACATCTGTCGTCCAAAACTTCAAAAAATTCCTGAAACGGCTTTTAATACATAAAGACAATTACCTAAAGTCGCTACTAAATTATTATGCTTACATCTAAACTTCAATTGCCTTGCAATGACAACATTAGACTGAGAAGCGTTAAAACGTCCAAAGATATGATTGAACATGTTTAGTAAATTTTTTTTAGTAATTTGATCTGGCAGTGTTTTTGTTCTAACCTTTCGCATATCATCAATATCAATATACACCACATTTTGCCAATATGAATTAAATCTTGAGAGTATTCTAAGTTTTGTTAACTAAACAATAAAGGATGAAACTTTTTATATGACAGGGCGTACTCATGGTACCAGCACATTCGCTCGCACGGCGATCCGGTCGCGAACAACTACACGTTCCACACGGTGATCACCGCCAACGACTCCTCGCCCAAACTGTTACGGGATTTAAGGTAAATATACACACAAATTCAGATGGGGGAATCAAGAGTCGCCGATACCGACGTGCGTGCATGAAGAAAGTGATGAATGTAGACGAAGCGCATCAGGATTGCAAGGACAGATATGTTCGGTAATCGATTCGCCCTGCCTACCACGTTAGGGACCTGGCGTGATGGTATTATTATCATTATTATTATATACACAAACGCAGACAAGATATATAATGTAATGAATACTTTGAAAAGATCTTAGCTTATTAAGTTCAACGATTTAGTTCAGACATGTAGTCATGCGTTTTCAATTCCTTTCATTTCCAGTGGCCTCAAATTTCATATATGTCAGTAGAATAATTTGTTACGCTAAAGTAAACATATCGGAGAGTAACCGAATTTCTGAAGCCCAAAAAGACATACTTGCATACTTCCACTAACATGTTCCTTTCGAACAAAAATGTTACCGAACATTGTTGACGCGTCGTTTGTCAGTGTCGCTGCAGCTGTTTCGAATTACAAACTTTCGCCTTTGATTAATTCCAAGGAAAATTGTTTTCCGCTCGTTTGGTATTTATATTTTTTTTTTTTTGCTATTTGCCGCCACAGGATCCGTTCGTGCGTTTCCCGATTGACAAATTGCTTAAGTCGCACGTAAAAAAATTTATACACCTCGGACGGCGTAGGCACCGCAATAATCGTAAATGGAAAACGTCGAAACGCTAAGTTTAAAAAAATGCCCTATAAAAAAGTCCAAATCTATTTTGTTCTTTAATTCCCACCGTTCGTCCGCGTAACCGACTTTGAAAGTTTGCCGAAACGCGCACGAGGGGAGAGCGGGCTTCGTGCGACGCGACTTTGTTCCCGTCCAAACGACGGCTTCCCCGATACTCCATCCGTTCCTTTGGAACGCTACCCGGCACCCTTTCGGTGTTAATCGCATTGGGCAGTAGTTTTCATTCGTACTCACATTTCAATATACATATTATGATGTTTGTTAATGTAATTTATACTGTAATGCTTGAATGTACGATTTTAAATTCTAAAATTATCCAGTAAAAATATTGACTTTTATATCAAATTGTAGTTTCTTATGGGTATTTTTTTAATTGACACAATGCCAAATAACGTCGAGGGAAAATTTCGCAAGGAAACCTCGACACCTTAGGGGTATGTTAAGTCTACTATTACGCAATTGATCGACGTGGTAGACTAAGGTGTTAAGCCTATGCATGTTAAGAGACCCATCCAACAATAAGGAATTCGAAATTACCCACCCGTTTTCGTCCAAATCAATTACGAGAAACGTAGAATTTAATTGGTGGTTGCGTAGGAACCGCTGCCTGAACCCGGGCAAGTACAGCCACTATCTGGAGCGCTGGCTGGCGGAGTACAGCGCGCACCAGCTGCACGTGCTGGACGGGCAGCTGCTGCGCGCCGAGCCCGCCGCCGTCATGAGCGCGCTGCAGAAGTTCCTCAAGATCTCGCCGCAACTCGATTATAACAAGCTGCTGAAGTAAGTACCGTTACTATCTTACTATTTCCCCACTATGTATATTAATATTATAAATGTGAATGTAAGATTGTTTGTTACGCTTTCACGCGAAAACTGCTCAACCGATCATAATGAAACTTTGTACACATATTCTTGGAGGTATTAGAAGTAACATGGGATACTTTTTAAGAAAAAAAATTTTGTCTACGATAGATAAAAATATTGTTTGTCAAATTTTTCAAAGTATCCTAAAAAATTAAAATTAAATTTAAATTAAGTCACTATTTCACGAGGACGAAGTCGCCGACAAAAACTAGTCATTACATAGTATAAAACAAAATCGCTTTCTCTGTCATTGTCTGTCATGTCCCCTTGTTCCCTTAAATCTTTAAA
>DWUN01001874.1:0-15286 GCA_018249975.1 Passova gellias | reverse complement strand
TCAGAGTCTGGACGTGTGCCCGGTGCATGGCAATAGGCTCACCACCTATTCCATTTGGGACTTAAACGTAACTGGTGCAATGTGGAGGTGTAGTACACACTCCTCTGCCTACCCCTTCGGGGATTACAAGCGTGATGTTATGTACTAAGATTGGGTCTTCTCTTAACGTGATAAGTTTTCATGATAGTGTACCACGCTGACCAAATGAGGATTCGCTGTATTTTGTTTAAAACTTTGTATCAAGAACTTAAACACTGGAACTGTATGTATCTTTGTATGCAGGTATATTTGTACATACACACATAACATCACGCCAGGTCCCTAACGGGGTAGGCAGAAAAACTGATTGGTAAACACCTATCTTTAGGTATCTTTGTAATGTATGTAATATTTCTTATGATGTATGTTTTGCGTCAAGTTTCATTGTTTTTGGCACTTCGATTTCGTCATCGGTGCTTTCCGCTTACCCCGTTAGAAACTTGGCGCAATGGTGCAATAATAATAACAACACAAATTTGCATGTAGTTCGTCTAAAAATAATTTTAATTAATTTATCGTAGCGACCCGATCTGTTTGTTTCTCATTCCAGAGGCAAAGACATCAAGCATTCTGCCAGCGTTCGCGGCCTGCGTTTTGACACATCACTCACGGTCGCCGTGGCGAAACTATTACGATAAATTACGAGCTAACAAAACCATATCCGTCTCGCTCTAGCGTCCATCAACCTTGACGAGTGCGACGCGTGCACGCGACGTTTGTAATTCTCCACAACATCGCCCGACTAGATCATATTCCACGTGGAATTGGACCAGCTATAAGGTGTAAACAATGCGTCTTTAAGCACTCGACGAGTGCAAACATTGTTATATTGCATGCTACGACCTACGTTTCTTTTTATAGCACCGACAAATCTCATCGCATTTTTCTGCACACCACCCCAACGCCATCTACGTCCAATTTAAAAATAGAACTCAACTTTTATTTCTAGTCTATCACAGAAATTGTTTGCACACCAAATCGTAGTCTTGGATCGATGAATACGCCCGTCATTTTGAATTCTTATCAGTATGATAGATCAGGAGTCGCCCATCAATCACGTGCTTTTTAGCTACTCTTTGAGTCTCCCTCGTCTCCCCCTCTCTGGAGATACGTCGCGAGGTCCTAGACTACTCCCCATCTACACAAAATCACGTGTATTTTTATAGCACTGAATATCTTAAAAAATTTCAGACTTCTATCTAGCTTTAAGTTACACAATTGTCTTTATCTTTAACTTACACGTGCCTTAACATTCTTGAGTTTTCAGCTTTAAAATCGCTCTACATAAGTTATATCGTGATTTTTCCGAACCTCCCTGTCCATCTCTTTTTTATATAGACCCTTTATCCCTTTTATTTACCTTCGTCCTTTTTATCCTTTAATTGTTTAATAGACAGCAAAACGCGAGCAAGGTATAATCGACGGCCGCACCAAAACAAACTGGTAGCACCGGTCCTCAGTCGCGAAACTTACGGCTAAAACACATAATTCCTCGGCATTTGTCTCCAACCGGTTGTGGTTAAATTGTTCTTGTTTCGCTAAATCGTTACTGATGCGGGCAGCCAGGAAGTGGAACTCCCTCGACTCTCTTATTAGTCCACTGCTGGACCGAGGCTCCTCTCACAGTGCGAAGGTTTTAGGCCCTAGTCTACAACGGTCCAAGTGGAAGAAAACATTAAACACTTTATAACATCTCCAAGGCGTGCAGGTTTCCTCACGATGTTTTCCTTCATTATTGGAGCGAGTGATATTTAAATTTTAGTTCTAAAACGCACGTAATAAGTCATAGGCGCGTGCCGGGATCGAACCCAGACCCCCGGCTTTGCAATCAGGGCCACTAACTTCTATTGCCTCGTTTACGTTCATGTGGACGAAATACTTCTTTATTATGCTAATAATTACCTATTATTATATCACGCCAGGTCCCTAAGGGAATAGGCAGAAAGCGCCGAATACTAAATATCTCTATCCTTACAAAGCTGACGTGTTTCTTCTGCATTCATTATTTGAATCATTGTTTTTTACTACTTCTCATAATTAAATAACATTATTAACATAATATATGAACCCACTCGCGACAACTATGACCTCTACCTTAGCGGGTAATGTAGGTACTTGTACATTCGGAACACGCATTAGCAAGATAGTATTATATTTTAAATACTTAATTATTACTGAACATTATATAAAACAAGCATACCTATTAGTTGGGTATATAAAATTCTTCTTATAAGGTGTAGGTATATAAAGAGTAATGTATGTACGAATTAAAATCCGTCAGGTAACGTAATTGACGTTTATGACAGCAACAACATTTTTTTTTATTTTAAAAAACTATAAGTTTCTTTTAAACGTCGCAAAGTAATAAAGGGCAAAAATCTTGTCATTCAAAAGTATTTGAAAGTATTGTGTAGTAACACGGCCCGTCTGTAGCGATCAAAAGACTAGAATTTTCAAATATACATCTATGTACTTATGTAATCGATAGTAAATATCCTTTAGCAAATAGACGTCGAGTAAATAGTCATTTTCGTGAATACTATTCTAACTAATAGAACGCGTTTGTCTATTGACTTTAAGCAGACTAAACTGTGACTGAAATGTTTAACATTAGACATTGGTATAACTTTGACAGTTTTGAATGGCCTCTAGTTCTACTGGTTAGAGATCTTGGATGCTGAACCGGGGGTCGTGGCTTCGATTCCCGCACGGAACAAACATTTGTGTGATGAGTACCTTTGTATGCTCTAATAAAATATATCGTATTACATCGTACGTATAATAAGTTTTATATCGTATGTATATATTGTTAGTAATCTATTATCTTTGTATTGTCTGTGGTCTTTTTCTCTTACATCAAATAAACAAAATGGAGTAAGTTGCGTTGTTTCAATTATTAAATAATATCATATATGAATGTCTATCAACTGCCCGGTTACCATAACACTGGCATTTAATTGCCTGATTAGGAATAAGCTAGTCGTGTGTGGACTTGTAATTATGATAAGCAAACTGCGCACGTTCGAGTTCCATAATGCTTTGTAAATCCGCCAACTCTAGCTAATCAGTGTGGGAGGCTGGACAGTTTCACAATATCTGTCTGAGAACGGAGTCGTGGCCCACGGTGGCATCGTAAAAGGTTTTCAAAGACGCAAACCTTGATATAAATGTGGGTACATTTAAAGATTGTAACAAATTACAAATTTTACATAATTAGTATTAACAATAGTGATGTGCCGGATTGTTAAAAAGTAAATATGTATATCCGCGGACACGGATATGGATACGGATATCCACAGCAGCACTAATTAACTATACTATTTAAGTAGATTAAAATGCAAATAGATTTACTTTTGATATTAAAATCAATCCCAGTCTAGTACCCGATTGGTTTAGCGAACCAGGATATAAATCGTGGTAATAACCGGGTATTATTTTCGATAACGAACCTAATTTTTATCATTAATGATCGAGCAGCGCGACGTAGACGCAGAGATAAAGCTAATGAACAATTAGCGGCCATGATTATCATGAGTGTTATTACAAAAAATCGTACAAAAAGCACGGAAAAATATTATTTTCCTGACAATAGCGAATGGCTTTGACCCGCCACCTCTACACTAGGAAAGATGGCGCTGAGGCTATTACCTATAACTACACGTTTCACTTACAGCGGGAAAGCGATAAACTTCTAATTATCCAAGCGACAAACTCAATGCTCAGTACAGTAGAATTTCACCATTAATTAAATTGATTTCAGTATTATTACAAAGACAAAGACGTTTTTGCACAAATATGGGCACGTATAAAGATGACACAGGATTATTACTTCAAGCCATATTTTGCCTTTTAGGGCTTACAAAATTAGGAAATGGATTATTTCAATATTCAGTATTTGTAAATGAAAATATGGACATTTGAAAGAAATTGAGATGTCGAGATAACCGGTATTGAAAAACCGGTGTCGAATTCACCCTACATCTGACTGTTTCGAAAAATATATCTTCACAACGAGCTTAAGAGCATTAATAGTATGCTTTGCCTGTCAAATCGCTAAGTTAATTATCAATCAGTCGCAATAATGCTGGTATGTGATATACAAGTATAGTGTGAAATTCTGGAAACTTCGACCGAAACTTCGTATGCGCGGTAAAGCAACTGGAACTCAAGGGAACGGTGAATGGGTCGTGCGACCTTGTTACTCGCTTCTCGTTCACAGGGGGACACGACCCTAATGAGGTACTATATTCACAACTATGATATCATAATTGTACATCGTATATAAACTGTAAGTTTACTGAGAGACGAAATGAAAATATCAATATTCATACTAATATTATAAATGCCATTTTTTGTTGGTTCGTCTTTCAAGGCGAAACGGAGCCACCGACCTATGCGATGAGTAGGGAGACAGTTGAAAGGCTGGAGAGTGACATAGGCTACTATATTCACGGAAAAATATCTCATTTCCGCGGGAAAACAAGTTTTAAAAAAAACGAGTTATAGATGGCGTTACTGGCGCAATAACGGTGTGACGTGTGAATAAAATATTTGTAGGAGGGGTGTAGGAGGTGGATCACGGTGACCTAAAACGAAGAAGAATTTTTTTCTTTATTAGTTTCCGAGATAATCGTCTCTAGTGTGCACGTGGACCGACATCCGCACAATTCAGACCGAAAAACTTAACCGTACAATATTTTCATTTGGATTCCATAACTATAGCGTAATGAAACACTATTTAATGTGAACTTAATAAACAGTTAAAAGTGCAGTACGTGATGCATCAATGCATTGATTCCGCGAACACAGCGTTTTGCATTCAACGTTCCTGACTCACAGACAGACAATAAAACCGCACGTTTGAGCATCGCCGTGTATGCAACTCGGCGTCTTTGTTATTATATTTTTACACTGTCATCTTAGCAGTGATAGCCTAGTGGTTTTGTAATTCAACCTCCCACTCCGGGCGGTCTGGGTTCGATCCTGGCGAGCACCTCTGACTTGTTACTTACGTGTTATAAGTGAAATTTAAATATCACTCGCTATAACGCTGAAGGTAAATATCGCGAGGAAACCCGCACACATTAGAGATGTTATAAAGTGTATAATATTTTCTGAGGTGTGTGAAGTCTACCGATCCGCAATGGGTCAGCGTGG
Organism: Passova gellias; assembly: GCA_018249975.1. NCBI lineage: Eukaryota > Metazoa > Arthropoda > Insecta > Lepidoptera > Hesperiidae > Passova > Passova gellias. The sequence continues at coordinate 10,090 of DWUN01001874.1, read as the reverse complement.
TAGACTATATCCTAAATCCCTCGCACCATGACAGGAGACCCGGTCTAGCAATGGACCAATGAAAGGGTCGAAAAAAAACCGTCATCATTCATCAACATCATCATCATTCCATCAACCTTTGGTTTGAATTTCAATCATCTTTACCTAGCAAAAGATGACTGCAGAGGTCTATTCATGAAACTATACGAACACAACTCGCAACGACTGCTTACGCAATGAGTGCGATAGTTGACTCGTTTTATATGCGAGTTATGCAATTTATGGTTGTAAAAAACGCGTTTGAAATTATCACTTCAACGACATATAATATGTGTCTGATGTGTGTACGCCGCCTAACCGCCAGTCGCCAAAAACACTCTCATTATGAAAGGAGATAAGTGATAAGGCTTCCACACGATGTTTTCGTGTGATAGCGAGTGATATTAAATCACTACATAGTATAAAACTAAGTCGCCTTCCGCTGTCTGTCCCTATGTATGCTTCGATCTTTAAAACTACGCGACGGATTTTGATGCGGTTTTCATTAATAGATAGAGTGATTCAAGAGGAAGGCTTAAATGTATAATAACATCCAGTATATAGAAGAGAAATACTGTTACTCTTGAGGTTTCTAATGTGATATCAATGTGATGAAAAAAGCTAGTTAAGTTATAATTGTTACATAGTCTATTTCAATCTACGTGTTTGTCCTATGTTGGGCATAAAATGCTTATTCTGACGTAGTCTACGTGTATCCGCCCGATAGTGGGCATAGTCCCCGGGTCTCGTGGGAGCCGACGCGGAGGCGCACGTCTCACGCCAGTGTCGGATAGACGAGCTGCTACGTTGCTGCTTTACGAGGTAAAGGAGCATGCACATAAGCGCTCCTAGTAACACGTGGTTTGTATATATAAAAATATTGGCTGATCACGTTTGTAACGACGAAATAGGGCTATTTGATTCCAAAATAGGCAATTAAAAGCCTGAGTTACGGTTACCGAACAGCTGACACATATATATATATATATATATATATATATATACTATATTATAGTTACATAGATATTTATCCTGAGTGGGTTTCGAACATACCCTCGGTTTTGCAGTCAGATTCTCTAATCGCTGGATCCAAAGACCAGACAAGATCAGATATGTCAATCAAAGTTTACAAGTTGAAATCTGGACCACTAGGCTAACGCAGCCTGGTTAAAAATTCCAAACAGCAAGTAGTGGGATAATATAAATGTATTGTGAAGCGGAAACGCCCATGATGCTGGCGAGTTGCCAGGATTGTGCCGTAAATCTGAATTGCCAATATATATCAATCGTGACTGATTTACATACGTATGTGCCAACGTTAACGTAGAGAGAATGTCTACATCTTCATAATACGATTATGAACATAGCACACAATGAAGATAAAACGGCTTAGAACAGAAGTCAAGAAAGGTAAAACAATTAGAATTAAATGAAGGAAAACTATTTAGAACAATAAAGATTAATTGTAGTGTAATATTATATGTATGTATAGTATTTCTGACTGTTATAACGATCAAAACAGTAATGAATATAGAAAAAGCACGTCACTTCTGTATGGATAGATATATATGGCATTCGTTGCTCTGCCTACTCCGTTAGAGACCTAGCGTGATCGTATAATAACTATCATAATAGTGATACATAAATAAGTTATACTGTTTAATAAAAACAATATTTCAAAAAAGGCTATACATGTTCCGGATCGTCATGTCCACCCCAACCCTCCTCCGACTGTCATGACGTAACCCACCATAATGTCACATCGCATATGACACTTGCGCAACAGCAAGTGGGTCATGATCTTCGCAGCTTCGAGCATAGAGTGTAGTGACGTGAGAGTCATTTGGAGGACTGTACATTAAAGAAATGCCCGACGCAGGTACCTTTATATACATTAATATATACGTCAGCTTTGCAAGGACAGAGATATTCGGCTCTCGGTGCTTTCTGCCTACCCGTTTAAGGACCTGGCGTGATGGTATACGCATAATAATAATTTATTTGATAACTGTGGATATGGCCGATCCACCCAAGCAACGACCGCATCCGGTGATGCTCAACCTAACGGATTGCTTCCGATATGCCAGTGATTCGGACCATCCATATACCAATATAAATACGAAAGTGTATTTGTTTGTCCTTCTTCTACGTGACAACCGAGCAACGGATCGGTGTAATGTTTGGTATGGATAAAGTCGCAGAGGCTGGATAGTACAGGGGCAAGTTGACGGTAAAAGAAGTCGCGGTAAATCTCCAAAGTTCTGGGCTGATTAAATCAAATCGGCCGTTGAAGGGTCTTTTTGTGAGTGCACTCGAACAGCGACCGCGCGCGAGGAATGACGTGGGATCGTATAGCGAGCTACCAATCCCGAACTGGCAACCACGATCGCTGTGCCAAGAGCGTAACGACGAGGAAGAAGACAGTTGAAGAGCTGGAAAGTGACATAGGCTACTTCTTTGCCCGGAGAAATATCTTATTTCCATAGAAAAGCCAGTTTTAATCAAATAAGCGATATAGATGGCGTTATGGGTGCAATAGTGGTATGACATGTGAACACAATTTTTTAGACCATCCGGGCAAAGCCGCTGGCAGCGACTAGTATGTGGATAAAATGCAGTTCCGTAATTAATTCACACTGGCACGGAACTCCATAATATGTATTTCATAATAGTAATGTAGGGCATTGCTGATAATAGTAATATCTTAATAGCTACGAGTGTGTACTTAATAACTCGATAGATTTTACAACTTAATTTCACTTCACGTTTTAGTTTAATCAAAACTCAAATCGCTTATTTATGACTCACACCTGATTGACATTCATTTATTGCGCAACAGAAACAGAAAATGCGACAAATGCATTATTAACATTTGTAATATAATTTGCAAATTGGTAATTAAATAGATTGCTGACTGGCTTCATGGTAATGATGACAGCAAAACTCGACTCGACTACGAGTCCAGCCCAACTAGTTAAAAATACTCAATGAAGTTTTTGAAATAAAACTTCTTTTCATGAGGATAACATTCTTACGGATGATTCGACACGTGAAATGCGGGACGTTTTTGTCCAAGAGGAAGAGAGCGATCAAGAGAGAGTGGGAAAGGAAAGAAATTCGTTTGGAGGTTAGGAAATATTTAATGCACATTTACATATAACAAGTGGCCAATTTGCCAAAGAGGTTTAGGTACTGACATGTTCACTTTGTACGCACGCATGTTTTATTAAAAACTGTCTACTCACTCTGCCCACCCCGTAACGCGCACAATCCGCACGAACATCGCAGTGTTTGTTAACAATCGCACTTGACCGACATTCGTTTCGTCCAAACTCAGAATCGAGGTAAGTATGTCGCCTGACATCCGAAATATATTACATAACACGACCTTTTCATCGGAATGTCGGCTCCAACGTTGGATAACATCGCCAAAGTTGGTGCCAATGGGCCAATAGGACGACCGACCGCTCGTCCCACTACTGACGAGGATCGACTATTTGGTTCACAGGATAACAATACAATTACACGATAACAACACAATTACAAATAACAACACATGTACAGGTTAAAAATACAATTACAAAATAACAATACTATAAAAGGGTAACAATACACGTTTTAAATGTAAATTATCTATTAAGAAAATGGTAATTTTGGACATAATACTGTGCTGGCTTCGCTCTGCTTACCTTAAGAGCGCGAGCGAGTTGGCTCAAGATATTATTATCTCACGTGTATGCTATAAAAATTACATGTACTAAATATGAAGTTAATTTCCGCACATAAAAGAAGATAAGGTCACTAGGACCGAGGTTCATCAAAAACGAATTAAGATTGCAAACATTATGATATGGGGCTATCTAAGAAAGAAGCTAAATAGGTTCTTTTTTCATAGCATGCAACCGTTAGGTGGCTCTTCTGCTACATTAAGTTGATAAAAAAATAATTATCTAAGATATATAAGCGCCCCTGGCGATATTTAATCTGATATAACAAACGCGACTCAAAATTTACCACAGAAATGTTTTGTTCAATGCTAGGGTGGAACAAAGTTGGCCGAAAACTGTTTCAAACTAGCGCCGAACCGATTCATCTGTACTCAATTTAGAAATGCAAAGCGTAATCGAGTAACATCGAGAGAAAATTATGTCATCGAGACAATCGATAAAGATATGGTTAGATAATAGCGGCGACGTAACCGTAGTGTGAATAGCGAAATGTACCGGTGTTCCACTGACGAGGGAAGCTGATTCAATCGCCTCGATTTGAATTCGCCAATCACTAAATAGTATAAAACAAAGTCGCTTTCCGCAGTGTCCCCTATGTATGCTTGGATCTATAAAACTACGCAACGCATTTTGATGCGGTTTTTTTTAATTAATAGACTGATTCAAGAGGAAGGTTCATATGTATAACAACATCCATTATATAGTAGAGAAATACAGTTATCATTTATATGGCAGAACAACCTTTGCCGGGTCGGCTAGTTCAAGATAAATTCAATCAGAAACTAATTAGTTGGTCCATATATCATCATTAATCATTATCACCAGTCTGTGGCAATCCCTGTTTAATATAAGCTGCTCGAAATAAGCGCCTACAGATTCTGTACTCAGCTAGCTTTATTTACATTCTTTCTCTCAGCCTTTCAGAAATTGTCATCCGATCTGGCTGGAACCTACCATCAATATTACGGTTCCCGGCCCCAAAAGCCTGCATTTAGTGTATATGAATTGTCGAAAATAAAAAAAAAATGAATTTGCACTTTGAATTTAGAAAAGGTACTCGTTTTCTCGCTTTCAGTGAGACTTAAGGCTCGCTGGGTACATCCGTAGTACTGGGTAGTATACAGCCTTGCGCATAATTGCACGCGAGTACGTCGGCTAGCAAGTTTTGCAATAATTTGTTTGATATTTAATGGGAAACACTTACATAGCCTGTTACGAATTTTAAATAAAAAGTGGTCTTATTCTTGGTTCGCTGGCTTAATCCGGCTCAAAGGACCACTTACTTGGTTAAACGTTGTTATCACTACTAGTGTATGGTCTATGAAAATATATTAGATTATTGGATTTATTTATGTAAATGAATGTTTCCCTATAAACACGAGAAGTGTTTTTCGGATAGCCAACGCTACGACGAATGCGAGAGGAATACTAAAACAAGACACCGAAATAAGTTCGCGCGGATCGTAGCAGGTGGAAATCGTTAGTCTCTGCCTATCCCTTTAACAAAGAGGCGTGACTGTATAATAATAAACAAATGGATGTTGTCATGAATGCTCGTTCACTGTTTGTACGAGTATGCTGATAGCGTGCTGGATTTAAAGTATTGCCGCATGCGTCACATAAATGCTAGATCTGAAATGCTGTCTCGCTTTAAGAGAAAACCTGTATGTGAAAACATGTAATACTCGAGACAATTAAATACACTGCTATCTGATTCCAAATTAGGCCATTAAATGCCCATGTTATGGTAACCGGACAGCTGACAAACATACAAATGTAAATACTATACGGTACTTATGTAGATATTATTATGGCCAGACGGAATAAACGTATGTACGCTTCATACAAATGTTTGCGTGACATGGGCATCGAACCCGCCACCTCCGATCGCAGTCAGGTTCTAACGACTAGACCACGAAGTCAGTGGTAAATCATTAGAACGGTACTAATGTTAATGATGATAACTTCAACCTACTTAGTATTACTGTTTGCATGTCGCCCATTAGTTGCCGTGTTGGTTAACCCAGACTACTGAACCGGGGACTGCGGGTTCGATTTCCACCCAGGACAATTTATACTTTGACAAACACGAGTATGTATTATGTATCTGCCTGTAAAACTATGAACATAAGTATCACGTGGCACATGTATATAAAAATGTAAAAGTATATTTGTGTTTATTAGCTGTCCGGTTACCATAACACGCGAATTCCATAATTTGGAATAACACATCCATATGTGGAATTGTCCAAATTATTATTATGCCTTTTTGTACGAACGCGGTAGTCACCTTCCGAGAACCTCAATGGTATTGCCTAATCTGCAGATACTTTGATATCAGCGCCCACATCAAAGCTATCGGCGCTCCGTAATACCGTGAATACCACAAATAAGGAAGCTTAAGGTCAATGTTTGACTGACCTATCGGTGTAGTGGTGAGTGACCCTGACTTTTAATCTAAAGGTTGTGGATTCGATTCCCATCAAGGACAAACATTTGTGTGATGAACACATTTGCTTTTTCTCTGTCTGGTTATAATAAAAATATCTGTATAAGTTCTATATTATTATTATTATACCATTACGCCAGGTCCCTAACGGGGTAGGTAAAAAAGCACCTAGTGCCAAATATCTGTGTCCTTGCAAACCTGACGCGCTTCCTCTACATTCATCACTCTCTTTATGCATACACGCCGGCTTCGGAGACACTTGACTCCTCCGTCAGCCAGTGTCTTATACTATAGAGTATATATATATAAATATATATATATACGTAGTTTGTCAGCTGTCTGGTCACCATAGTCTCTGCCTGGTTGAAATAAAATGTGTGCGTGTGAAAGCGTCCTAATACAAAACAGGCTAGTTTCTTCTAACGTCTATTTGTACAACTTCTGTCCACAACAGAGCATTGCCGGTGCAGACGTTGCCAAAACGGTCATAAATAAGCACCTTGGAATCACAGAGGCCGTTCTCAAGGCCCGTGTCGCAATGTTTGACTTCCACTTATTATCACAGCAAACATATCGACTTGTTCATCTCTGTTAGCTTACGAGTGTGTATCGAACGAGGTATGGTTCGAAAGCCATACTGAAAACCGATGTTCAAATTGAAATTTAAATTGTTTTATTCTATACTAGCTTTTGCCCGCGACTTCGTCTCACTCCCGCTGCAAAAATATAATTATTATTTTACTATAAAATGTATTATTATTATATTATTACGATATCACATTAGAAAACCCAAAAATAACAGTATTTCTCTGCTATATAATGGATGTTATTGTACATATAAACTTTCCTATTGAATCACTCTATCTATTAAAAAAACCGCATCAAAATCCGTTCCGTAGTTTTAAAGAACTAAGCATATATAGGGACAGACAGCGGAAATGACTTTGTTTTATACTATGTAGTATGTTAGGTAAATTACATCACGATCTTTTGATCTGAGCTTAGTAAAAATATCTATGTAAGTTATATCATATGTATGTATATTTGTTTATCAGCTGTCCGGTTACCATAACACAGGCGTTCAATTGCCTGATTTGGAATCAGACAGCCGCATGTGGAATTGTCCCCAGTTATTAAAGAAACCAAAGAAATGGACTTGATGATGCACTTTTATTTTTATAGTTAATATTACTGGACTTCGCAGACTGTGGTAGACCGGGAGACAAAGGGAGCGAAAAAAACTAACCAGCACTTTTCAAAATATCATGTATAGAGTGTCAATTGTCTTACAGGCTTAGTACAGTACCTACACCTTAATGCAGGCTATAAATAAAAGAATAAAACCGTTCAACAGAGTTCATCGACCTTAGTTATAGAAATAATTATCGATATAAGAATTCGGGTTTTTTTAATCGAGCCGTCAATAATTTCGCTTTACGTGTGAGTCGTAAGGCATGGAAGGTTTTCGATTTGAATAACAAAATTATTGCAGGAAAGGTCGGTGCGATGAACTTTAAAGCTCTTTTGGCGGGTAGATGCGCGGACACTTGGACTTTTGAACTTCGAACGAATGAAATAAAAATACATAACGGTAAAGGATTGGCATTATATCGCTATTATTCATACAGAGTATAGTGAGCGAAGACCGTAAAACCTTTATAGCTCAGCAGTGGTTCTGATATCAGAATTCCTTTCCGGGGTATGCGGTTTGAACCCAGTCGCACACATAACGCTAAAAAGTGTTTGCGTTTTTAAATTTAAATGTCATTCATTCTAACTATCAGATACAAGTATGCGATTATACATAACAAAGTTACAAGTTGTCTGTATATTCTGTTAGTTGTAAGTCCACCTTCACTTATTTGGTCAGCGTGGCAGACTGTGGCCTTCGGCTCAGTGATCCAGTTGCAACGCAAATTCAGTTTGAGATCCGATAAAAATAATTTTTAATAATATGCGCATTTAATAATTTGCAGAAAAAGGATATTCCAGAAAAAACATAATTGGAGTTCAATATATTACAATTTCATTGCACAACTTGTGTCAATTAGTTACAACTCGAGGTTGAAAAACCGGTTCGAAATTGGCCATGTTTTATTTTTAATACACTATGTCTTCATAGAAAATCATGCACATATGTCTCTATGTGGAGTGCTCACTGTAAATCCATGCTTAATCATAATATATTAACATATTGATTGGATCTCCGTAAGCAATCGTGTAATGGCCTATTGGTTAGTGATTTAGCGACTTTTATTGTGAGAAAATAGTGGCTTCGATTTCCACCTAATAATGCTGATGTCATAAATAGCGGATGTTCCTTAAGTTAAGTAATATTTAGTAAAGTAGAGTCCGGTTGTGAAGTTTGTAGAAACATTCAGAGGCCCTTTATTTAGGAATGAGTTGTTGATGAACCTAGTAGCGCTCTTTACCAGTTGGCCCTTGAGTGACGGTGGAAGATTTCGGTATTAGCGTATATAAATATATAGTAGAAGATGGAGTATAACGTATAGAGGCCGGCAGCGGCGGTGCTGTAACCCTCTTTTGTTGGCCATTCGTCTGTAACCGGCGCGATATTTTTATGACGTCTCTCGGTCTATAAAATATTGTTGTCTTGTCATACAATTGTTCTAGGGCTCTTGTATTTTTTTTCAATTTTGGTTTGTTTAAGTTAATTGTGTTGGAAAATCGCTTTATTGTTGTAAATTAGTCTCTCGGTGTCATAATAGATTTGTTTGTATGAAAAGATATATCTTCTGGTCTTATTTCCAAGAATATATATATATATATTTATATATGTAAGTAGCTGTTTATGAGATTGATTGTATTAACCGTTTGCTACTTCCATAGCTTAGAACAGTGGTAGCTACAACACTCGAGTTATATTGATGTATCTATTTATCTGCTTCCAAAAACAGAAATCCTCATTTACAATTTGCCCGATCTACGTCGTGGGGAACGGATCGTTTACCGTTCGAGTCCGGTTCGGGTCAGTACGCTTAGTTAACCCGTTTTATATCTGAATATCATTGCTACTGTTTTGATAGTACATTTGAATTTTGATTAACGATGAATATTGTTTTTGTTACACCAAATAACACCCGTTCCAAAGGAGCTGTGTGATTGCCGCTGAGAGGAGAGTGCAGAGGAAATATTTCTGACATTTTGGATAGCATTACGCGGACATACATACTTTTGTTTCCAGGTACGAGAGGAGTGAAGGGACAGGAGAAGGATAGGGGGGAGGAGAGGAGGAGGAGAGGGGGATGAGAGGGGTGGGTAACCTCCCATGGTACCGCGGTGCTTCGAAAGAGTCACTGTGTTAGGTATTCTTCCCACCAGAACTATATTTTGGAAAGTGCCTTTATGGTCTCCGACAAGGTTTAACGACTCCGGGAGCGATTGTTTACGTCCTCCAAAACACCGAAACCCACCTGAAAGCTGCCACCAGCGGTCACCCATACGAGTAACAGCTGTACTGTGTACATTAATTTCATCACTTTCGTAATATCCCAATGACTCAAAACATATTTGTTATCGCTTCACCTATATCGGTGAGGCACGCGGACGATTTGATTAAGTATTTTCGTTTCCCCGTACCGTGCAAAGGTCAATGTCGACGGGCAAGTTACAAAGAGAAGAAAACAATATTTTCATTTTGTATGAAAACTTATTATTTTGTGGAGTAATAAAATGCTAACTGATTATTGTTACTCCTTGAAATTGATTTATTTATAAACGAGCTTCTGTCCGCGACTTCATCCGCGAACGAATGAAGCACGAACTTCTAGCGACGACATATTCGTACGGTAAATGGTAAAAAATGTATGAAACATGTACAGCGCCCCTATCGTGCGTAAAAGGAACTAATTTTGCGAGCACGAACCATACTTCC
>DWUN01001873.1:0-15295 GCA_018249975.1 Passova gellias | reverse complement strand
AAATTCTAAATTAGAAAAATCCAGCAGTACCCAACCCGGGATTCGAACCCAGGACCTCCCGATCGGCAGTCGCGCTATCAACCGCACGACCAACGAGGCAGTCATATATAATATAATTAAACTAATTTATTTAAATGTAATTTTCGGTAAGCTTCATATGTCGTCCGTGTGTAATATCGAGGCTTGTCGACCTCGTTATAACGTCACACATATAAGAACAAATTTCATTTCCCAGCGTCTACAATATTGACACGGGGAGCCATCAGGTGTTCAATACGGAACGTGCCTCGCAAACGCCGCCCGATTTTTAATATTCCTCCACTCAACACTCGTGAATAATACCAATATGAAGCTATGCGACACTCTGTGGACTTAATCGGGATAAATTGAAACTAAAACTCAATGACAAAAAAGACAGCGAAATGTATCAACAAATTCAGGTTCCTGAACGACTCCGAGCCTGTCATTTAATATCTGTGATACGACCGATATTTTATCTGTGGGAGCGAAGACGTTGATTGACAGCGTTTGTATTGTGCGCTCAGTAAACAAGTAGTTTGCCAGACATTTTTATAGCGCTTAAAATATCTTAATTCTTTGGATTCCTTCAATTCTAAAGACATTCATTGAAAAAGAATATCTGTTCATTGATTTTTATGATAACTTACATTAGTTTATGTACCGCTTAACGCGTTTACAACGTGACGTAGCATAACCTCAAAGGAATATTGCGAACCGATTTTTAATATAGACAAAATGGAAAATCTCCGCAAGTTCGTAGTAAAGAGTGCGTTCAGTGGATATTTGCCAAATATATCGGACTTCGAACTTGTCCAAGAAAGGATTCACGAACTAAAAGAGAGCGAGTTTCTCGTTCAAACGGAGTAGGTATATAAGTGTTGATCCATATATGCGGTCGTGTGCTAGCAACACTGTGCCATACACAATGTTCGGGTTCCAAGTTGGCAAAGTTATCAATAGTCAGAACTCGAAGTATCCTCGGGGGATGTGTGTGGTATCGCACGCCGGTTGGACCGATCATGCCGTACTTAACGAAGAACCGGACGACATTTTACATGTTGTACCATATCATTACGATGTAGGCGACCTACCTATATCACTTGCTATCGGCGCCTTGGGAATTCCGGGTATTACAGCGTATTTGGGACTATTGAAGATCTGCAAACCCACAAAAGGAGATGTCGTATGCGTGACACGTGCAGCGGGAGCTGTTGGCTCATTGGTTGGTCAAATCGCTAAAGTTATTGGATGAACAGTCATTGGCTTTGCTGGCTCCGACGAAAAGGTTCACGTATTAACCAAAGACTTGGGTTTTGATCATGCATTCTACTATAAAACCATTTCAAATGTCAAAGAGTGTCTTGTAACCATTGCACCGGCAGGCATAGATTGTTATTAAACGTCGGCGGTCACCTAGCAGCAGACATAGTGGGAAATATGAAGAAGAACGGAAGAGTAGCTCAATGTGGTTCCATAAGTGCATACGGACACTTCCAGTAATAAAGGGAAGAAATCAAATTCAGTAAAAATTGAATCTTTTGGTTTCACACAATGGAACAAATTAGAGAAAACGAGTGCCTTAAAGCAGTTGAGGGAATGGCTCGAAAACGGTGATATAAAAGTGTGAGAAACTATAACAAATGGATTTGAAGAACTCCCTAACGCGTTTATAGGCATGTTGAAAGGAGAAAACATTGGGAAGGCTATTGTTAAAGTTTGATTCCTATTGCTTTTACAATTAAGCTCAGTGTACCTTGCAGATGGTTCGGACGAGCAATCTTTTAGATATAGCCGGGGTTGTTTATTTCACCCGAAGGCATTGTTCATTAAGGAGCTTTGTTGTACAAATAAAGCTTTTGTTATAAAAATTTTAATTGTGTTGTTCATTATTTTGTTAAAAAATTACACACTCAAATATTTGTTGAATTATTTATATAAGAACTCGTAATATTTTGGAACAAATTATCGTGCATGATATTTATGATAGCAATTTGTACTTCAAACCTTTTAACTTCGTACAATCAATGCGTTCAAATTCTATTTTAATTTTCTATAAATGTACATCTTTATGTCACAAACTGTTGTCTTTAAATGTGTTTATGACTTTGAATAAATCTTAGATGCCAGCCAGTAGATATAATAAAACCAACTTAAAATGCCTCATATCAATCACAAATGAGAAGTATTGAAACGCTTGAGAAACCTGGTTGTAAATGCAATAAATCTTGATTAATCTTTACACAAAGAAACCATAATATTATCAATGTTTCCATTGACTAAAATCCTGCGAAATTTAGACAATATTGTCATATTTTTCTTCTTGACCTCTTATAAGCCATATAATGTAAGACTATTCCATATCCACGTTCGTAGATAATTTAAAGTAACGCAACTTAACTTACATAAGGGAATTCTTAAAAAATCCACCAGGTCTCCAGGCGTCCAGGTTGGAAAAAGACTCCTGCCAGCGATTGGCTACTTACAGACGTGTAGCAACATAAGAAAAATGTAAAATTCAAATTTAAAAAACTGCGTGTAAACATACATGCAAGCAATCTCTCTAAGCGTAAGAGCGAAAAGCACTACGCTACATTAAGCATTACAATCTCCTCACTTTGCGTTTGAATGTTCGAAACAGAAACAAACGCTTCCACAATCCGCCTAAAAGCTCTGAAAGTTTTCTTTGGAACGCAAACAAAGAACTTACACCTGCAACTGCAAGTGGCACTCGCGTAACGAGACGTGCAGACAATTTTAACTTTCCAAGACGGTGATCCACTGGCGTCTGATGTCAATGACTTCTCAACAAAGAGAACAGTACTATGCGATGGTTTTAAAAATCGGTGGTATACAACATGCGTGTTATTGTGTATAAAGACCTTTTGCACCCACACTGAGTCTCTTGCAATTGGTCTTGCCCAGAGCATACTTCATCACCGATTGGCAGATTGGGTCAGTAGCCGACTGTCCGAACATTTTAAACCGTCTTTAAGCGCTCAAGCGAATTATAATTGTTATTAAATAAAAAGAAATATAATTTTTATTACCGGACAATAACAGATATGACCGACTCTTTAAGGTCTCATTACATTATCGTACCGTACGCATAAGCTTATTTTTAAATAAAAGAAATAAGTATAAAAAGTTTCCCACATTAATTTAAGCCGCTCTTTTAGCTATATAACAAGCTTTACATCCGCGATTTTCACATATAACTCATCGTTTCGCTGATGAAACAACGGGCTCACGCGCTAGTCGATCACTCCCTTAAGGCGGGAACAGATTCACAACACGTCCACGCCGTTAAACATACCCATACAACGGGACCCGTGAGTTGGAAAGAGTGTGTTTTATGTGACGAACTCAAATACGGCGAAAACTTTAGATGTTTTAGAATCGTAAGAGAAAGTAATGGAAATACTGAAACAAAAGTGTTCTCTCAATTGTACAGCGTTCTTTGGAAATTTCGAACTGTCAAACATTACATTGACGAAGGCACGTGTTCGATATATAAAATAGGTCCCACAAATAAAAGTGATCCATTCAGTTTCATATTCGTATCAGCCTTCGATACACAAACTCCGTAAAATGATAGCGACACTCGTATATCGGATGCGGAGAAGCGAAAGGCGATACACAACAGTCCCATAAGGGCAAACGTATGGGTAACATGTCGTCTGTTATCTCGTTATTATGTTTCTGTAATACATTTACACGAGATATAAATCAGGTGTCCAATATAGCTCCCAAGACATATCTAGATGACCCAAGCACATACAGTATAATTTATCGAGACATTTACTGCCCTGAGACAATGCTCGTACATTTTGCACCAGCTCCATTACCTAGTGTGATAACGTTACATTAGTACCGTGGAATTAATATTTTCAAGTAATACATAGAACATGGTTTAATGTCATTTTCTACTCCTTTATATAATTGTGTAGCTGGATGGATTTTTTTAAATGGATGAATGTCAAACGCTAAACGATTTTCTTTTTTTAATCTGTTAAAAAATACAATTAAAAACATACTCCGTAAACATTCCTCCTTACCACACTCACGCAATAGCCCATCGAATAAATATAGCCTGGATTCGACAATATCTCTGCATATTTTAGTAGGTAGTAGAAACCTTATTGATTGTTGAAGGACGAACACATCTATTTCTACCACGAGCTAGTTACTTCTGCTGACGCAGTTTTCTGATGGAACATGGAAGGAAAAACACTCTGAATCTCATATTTTAATACATTATTACGTTCAAAAACACATTTGAGCAAATTAATTTCTCATTTCAAGTTTCATTCGGTGCAATGAAAACGTTGTTACTAAGCAAAGCAACGGGGATGAAGTATTTGCATAATATTTTCAATTAACATTTCGCCCAGGGATCTACCGTAACGCCCTATCCTTGTTGCCGCTTTGTTCCAGTTATTTCATATGCGTATACATTCCTTTGTTCCGTATTCTCTTGCCTTTTTTATAACAACTCTTTATGACTTTAAGAAAATTTTATTCGCCCTCATTTGCGTAAATTAGCAGTATACGTTAGATCTCACTAGAGCGGTACTTAATATTTTAATAAAACGCCCTGTAAGTACCGATGCATATTACAATATGACAGAGTTCAGTTTATCCTTTCTTATCTGCTTCTTTCTTGTACTGTCTTATCTCGGAAAACGATTTATAGAATACAAAAAAAAAGGTAAGATGTAAGAAGAATAGTCACTGAAAATAAAAATTGTAACATACAAATCAATGAATATTAAGAATGTAATCCTAAAAATTTAACAGTTAAAGTAAGTTAACAGTAAGAAAGAAATTGTACGGATTTGTTATAATGGTAAAGATAAAAATAAAATAGATTTAAATAGATAAAAGAAATAAGTACATTGTAAGGAAATATATGGGAGAGAAATTTAGATTAAAGTAAGCAGTGGTTGAAGAAGACGATAGGATTTGCGTGCCAAATACACAACGGTGAATTATTCAATAAACGTAAACCTGTCCCGGTAAAGTACACGAGCATTACAACCTAGAAGAATCGTGAGGCTCTTGAGATTAGAGCAATAATCTGAAATATGGACGCGTTTCCATACCGGAAATATGTGACGTGCACACAAATTTTAGTCTCCCAAACATATTATATGTAGATCTAAAAAGCAAATGTCAACATTGTGAAGTATAGAAAGCAGCTGCATTGCAAGAAGTTGCACGGAGCGGAGCTCAACATTAAATTTAAGTTATATCGAAGTCTGGATCGCTCCATTTAATATCGATTTCTTCTATAATTCTTTCATCTTCATGCTGTGTCGCTCCGAAATAGCCTCGCGGAAAACAACAAAGAGACTGGACCAGGTCAATACTCATTCGATTATTCGAGACATTTCTCTCGAAATCATAAACGAACGTGAATCAATCTCTCTTTGTTAGTCTCCTTTTATTATTAATGAGTGTACTTGTAATATTTGTATGTAATACATGTTTCCTGTTATTTTTGTTTGATCCACCTTCATGTCAATATTACAAAGACGTGACTGGAAGTAACCCAACGCATCAAAATACCCATTACAATTTATAACTTAACATTTCAGGTTAGTATGTTCATACTAACCGCAAATCTTTAATGAATATATGTAGCTGTCTACACGTCTTTTCAACCGTTTTAATATTCTATCGCTTGACTTATAATTAAAATGTGTACAACCATAGTCGTCCGCCAAAATATGTACTCGTATATCTAATATATAAAATTCTCGTGTCACAGTGTTTGTAACAAAACTTCTCCGAAACGGCTCGACCGATTCTCATGAAACTTTGTATGTATATTAAGTAGGCCTGAGAATAGAATGTAAACTATTTTTCATACTCCTAAGTGACGAGGGTTGTCTACCCCAAACAATTTTTTTTAATTTTTTGGACAATTTTTTTTATTATATTTTTTTTATGAGTCAGCATGAAAAAATTCATGCACCCCTAAATTTTCGCCTCTCTACCACCAACCCTTATTTTTTGTCTGTAATAAAGGTATTCTAGAAAATTGAAATGCTCTCCAAAGTCACCATTCCACGCGTACGAAGTCGCGGGCATAACTGTTTGGGAAGCTACTAAATTTTAATTTATTTTAATATGTCATTTTTTGTATATGGCAAGCACGACGGCTTGGCGTCGCTGTCACTTAGGAAAGAGGCCTTTGTAAGAATCCTTTATGAAGAAAAAACGAGTACGACCACAATTTGCTCTTTTATTTTATTAAACAATACCATTTTACCCTTTCGGGTGCGTAGAATAACTAGTATCTTTATAACAGTTTAAGCCGTGAAGATTTCCGCTAGCGCGATCGCGTTATAAACTCGCATTAACCTACTAGATAATATAATTAGTTGAAGTAACAGTATCTAGTAAGCCACCGAACCAATAATCCAGTTCCGCTTGCCTCTCATAATCAACCATACATCAAGAGAATCCTGAGTAATGAGGCTCGCGCGCCGTACGAAACTCATCAGTTACTTCAGACAAGCGCGCGAAATAACTGAGGGGTTTCTTGTGAATATACACCTACATTGTTCATAATAATCACAATGACAGTGAATTTCGACCGGCCTGCGATGGGCGGATTCGTCGGGTTCGACTCCCGGTCAGAGCAAATAATTGTGATCTGCGCCTGGGTTCAAAAATGCTCCTGCCCACGTTGATTTGAATCACAAAATAAGTTATAGACAATTCTAAATATAAAATGACATTTTAACATTGTGTTTTTCTTACTATGTCTTACCCAATTGATGGTACAATAAATAATAATAATAATATCTGGGGACAATTCCACACAGGGCTATCCGATTCCAAATGAGGTAATTTAATGTCTGTGTTATGGTAACCGGACAGCTGACAAACATACATACATACATACGATATCATACTTATATAGATATTTTTATTACGACCAGACACAGAACAAACAAATGTGCTCATCGCACATATGTTCGTCCCGGGTGGGAATCGAACCCACGACCTCCGGTTTTGCAGTCAGGGTCTCTAACCACTCGACCACGAGGCCAGATACAAGAATATATGTAAATGCTGTGTTATGTTTTGCATTAAAAAATCCTTCCTGACATTTTTCGTTTCCAGGTCATTCGAAGTTGTGTAATCAGAAACTTTTCCAATATTTCTTTCGCAAGTAAAGCGACAAAGTATCGAGCCGCGAACTTAGTCTGCATCTGAGATGCCCTCTATTAGTGACGAAGTAATTGAAAGTTCATTGAGTTCCATTTCAAAGCGATTCTGGCTTGTTAGTTTTAAGATTACACAAATTAATTATATTCTTTTACCGTATAGGAACCTTATAGGCTGTGTTTAGGTATAAAATAAGTAGCATTTGTAGCACCAGAAGAAGATTCTTCAATGATTAGATATTCCAAGAGAATATTAACATTTTTACTCGTAAGGTTTTATTTCCTCCTTAAAAAGACCCTCATCTTTACATTATAAGTAAAATTACTTACTATGCAACAAAAGTGACAATATATTCTTGCAACTGCACGCTACTCTACCACAAGAATGAATAGGTACTTTCTACGTAAGTCTACACCTGGAGGAGTGATCGTAGTCAAAGCCTTTACTACTCGAAACGAGGTACAATAACTTTCAAACATTATTTTGAATCTCAACAAACCTAATTTTCAAAATTAACGCCCAACAAACATCAAAGTGCCGGCTTCCAAAATAATAAGTTCGGCGAATAAATCACAATGGCACTCGAGAGTGTTGTGGCAATATACAGCCTAAACAATATTTAGGGGCTCCGCTGAAACGCCATCAAAGGACGGAGCCCGCTGGTACTTTACGCGCGATAACTTTGCAATCCTGTTTCTTCTATATTTCGTTAGAAAACTTATTGATTTTGAGAAGCTATGCGTTCAGAAAAAAATTGGGAACTTCACATAAATTGGTACGTGAACTTGTTAAATAATAACATAAGTCCGTTCAACGTTTTCGTATATGTGCATCGTTCAACAATTTCAATCGTTTAAAACAAAGAAATATTAATATAATAATAATATCAGCTATGACCATTTAGTCTAGCATAGATTCTAGTGTTTCTTGAAGGTTAATTCTTTTTGCGCGTTTATTTAACCCAACATAGCGCCCTGGGAATACATCGCAAGAAAACTACATCCAGCTCATCGCGCGAAATAGACGTGCGCGCCAACACAAAGAATTAAACAATCAAAATCTACAAAATAAATTGTCCGCGCATTGTTCCAAAACGCAAAACACTTGTTCTACTCGGCCTATTCCGGCTCGCTTGTTGCTGATATAACTTTGGTCGGCTTAAGTACTTATACTTTACACTTTGTTACTTACAAAACGAAGAACTTTAATTAGCAACATCGCGTCAGTAATCGGATTGTTGTTGGCAATCTCGCCGTTGTTGACGGCGAGTTATCGATCGTTGCGGTTTTGTTAACAGTATTCCTGTGTTAATGATAATAGGATTTTGTACTTTTCGCATTGTTGCTCGTTTTCGAATCGTTGGTGGCCAACAGGCGATAAGCTAAGCTTAGGATAACTTAAAATATAATCGGAGGCAGAAAAGGTATTAGCAGGCGCGTGATAAGTGCTTCATACGTGCCAAATAGTATCGACACACTACCGAATACATTATTACAACGAGAAATAAGTGGAGGAGATGGGGGAACAGGACTTTTTTAATGACAACAAGGTTTGGACCCACATGCGGTCGAACGATGAAATACATTTTCTTTTAGATTCAGTTAAGTTCTAACATACTCATTATGTCTATTTCGTATCGCAAAATTCTAGTGAAAAATTCAAATAGCTGATAACGAACCTTCTCTAGTTACAGAGGCACTTAAAAAGGCGAAAGAGAAGTCTCTAACATGATAATAAAACGCAAGTGTATAAATTATGTAGCGAATATTTTTAGCACTTCATCGAACCACTTCCGTGTTACATTCACACACCGATTTCCTTTCAGGGACAGACGGGTAAACTGTAGTCTACAAATCTGAATGTGATGTAATTCATCGCCGTGAAGCACAGCGATGTCGGGTAAGCGATTGCCCTCGAGATGTTTTCCTTAGCAGTTACAGGATGACATTTTGTGGAAAATACGCATTACTTAGTAAATGGAATGAGACAGTTATGCGAACCCCGAATCCTTTATGTGTTCTAATTAATCTGTTCTGTTCTAATTACTAATTTCTAAGTTCTAAATTTTGCTCCATTTTTTTATTTTTGTGAATAATTATTAAGGTTACTCCACGTTTTCCGAATCAGATAAGGTTACGTTACTTAACGATATTATCCAGAAACAACAGCTAATGGTATCCATATGCCCAAGGCTTTGTGGAAGATATTGACATGCAGCATCTATTTACACTCTACGAAATAAAATGGTGGAGCGTGAAAAACGTGAAATAATGTGGAACGTTTGCCGTGAAATGAATAGTGAACGGGCAAATGAGTAAAAATTGCAAGCCGAGTGCATGTAACGTGAGTTTGATGGCTGCATTCATTAGGTTTCTTTAGCGCGTGTGTGTGCCGTGATTTTTCTTGGAAATAGGGCTAATGGGCCCCGAAATAGGTCAGCTGGAGAGTTTCCGAGCGTAAAATGCTTTGTAGCCGGGTTAAGTTACTATAGTTTATGTTTTTTATGTCTCACAAGCGGTCCGCGACGTTCGACAGATTTGATGCCAAATTTTCGCCGAAAACCAGCTAAGAAGAGTAACTACAACATTCACTGCGTAATACAATTCTTAGGATCTGTTCCATCCTATTGGACAGTTCAGTTAGACGGAAAAACAGTTCCATCCTATTAGATGTTCGTTGGATATGCCCGTGCAGCCCATGGACATTTATCTTTGATGCTACCCTCTCATTTGTTCCACATATCCAGTTTCCTAGCTCGTTCTACTCAAATAAAATTGTAAAGTTCCAAATACGTGCCAGTGTTTGACTCCAAAATCCGCAGCGTCAGAAACTAATATCTAAAGTTATCTATCTACGTACAGGACATTTCCATATAATCGTTGTGTACGACAATATCCCGGTCCATATCATAAAGCAATTGAGCGTTAAGTCCGGTCACGCGTCGCTCTGCGCAATTGCCGAGTCTATTGCGGAATGTATTCAGCTGGAAATACAGCTGTTGCGTTCCATAAACGGAATCGTGGAACGACGGATCGTGAACACATATAGCAAAGCTACCGGCATATGTTCCATTCCTCAGCGTGCACGTCTTCAGTATATCGAACGTATCGGGAGACAGGATGACGGTTCTCCCCCTTCTCGCCTTGATTACTTCCGCGTGATGCGTATTCAAACTGACGTTTCATTTAAATATGGATGGAATACAACAAATTCGAAAATTGACGAAGTCAATGACGTTAATGAGAAATAATTTTGCCACCTCAGTATCTTCTATATTATACTGCTTTTGTGCCGTTTTATTTCAATTTAAAATATCCGAACTGCAACGGACTGCCAATAGCACGGAATACGGGTTGAATTTACGCATTTCACATCCCGGTTTCTGTTCATTGTTCAATTGTGAATTCACTGGGACATTGTAGTCGAATTTTGAATGCGATCGCCAGTGGTCGTTGTATTTTTAAAGAAATAAATGCTCGATTATATGTCACAAATGAATTCAATGGTTTTTAACGTTGAAGATAAATATTCTATTGCAGTTTTACGCAAACGCAAACAAAAAATGAAAAAAGTAACGCTAAAAACATTACAATCATGGAATTATGAATTAAGTAATGATTGTAGAAAAGTTTAAAATGATTTAGATAGCAAAGTACACAAAGAAATAGTCTCATTAAATTATACAAGTTTTATTGATAGTAAAACAGGAGTGGTAGGTAATACTAAAGGAAACAAGGCCAGCGTGGAGGAAATCGTCACGTGTGTTTCCAACGTAACTCCACTGGAAAATTGCTTCCGGCTCTCTCTATATCTCTCGCATACACTTTTACATTGGATCGACGTTTGTTAACGTGAAACTATGAAATTTCCACAAAACAAATACGTTACAAAATAGAATTGGAAATCACTAATCGTCTCATTGAAGAAGCTAAAGAAATAATAATAATATTCTTTTAAACATGCCTCATCTATTTTAAGATGCATCTAAGCTTTCCTTTTTCGAAGAAGCCTCTATGACTTCCTTTTTCAAATCTTAGATGATTTAAGGAAGTGTCTATTGAAAGTACCCCATGATGCTCAGACTACTGCGATATCGCGTCCTAGAATAGATTGGACATTAGTAAGAAAATGCGCAAACCACACTTGAGATTCAACTTACTCTTCAATATAAGAGTTTTTTTATGAATCAAGTGACTAAGTAAGCTGTTATGTTATATATACTCAATAGCCTTCGCCTGCGACTTCGTCCGCGTGGAAAAGTGACTTTGGAGTATTTGATAATAAATTATAGCCTATATGTTGCCGAGGACTAATAGCTATGAAACAAAAAAGTTACATCAAAATCCGTCCAGTAGTTTTTGTGTGAAAACCGGACAACAGACAGATAGACAAAAATTTCAAAATGAATTTTCATGGCTTGTTTTACTTGTAAGAAGACCCCTAAAGGCATTTGTTTTAGTTTTTATATAATGTACCTACAGAATTGAACCCTTCTACAGTTTTATTATATGTATAGATAGATAGATAGATTGAGTTAAGTCTTGCGACATAAATGATATGCTACTAACAATTTTATTGTTCAGATGGTTGGCAAGTTAAATTATGATTAAGTTACACTTTGGATTCATTATAATAGTAGAAAGTATCATTATTTGTTATCATTTTCTATGGAAAGTGGTTAGATGAGGAAAAGCGACATTTTCGTTGTCCTGTCATCCTCAATAGCTGTGATACGCCAGTATTTGCCAGAAAAGTCTCCACAGCGGCGTGTACCAGAGCGTCGGCTGTCAGCGGCGGCGACCAATCGCAAGCCCCCTAGGGAAGTCGTTTCCCGTTTCCGCGAACGTTGTGCATACAATTGTTGGTTTTAACATCGCTCTAGCCACCAATTGTGTTCTGTGACGACCGAATAATCCGACGTCTAAATATAAAATCAGCTTTACCGATAGATCTCTTTTGTACGAAAGGGAATCTTTCAAAGACATTTGTGCAGTTAAGAAATAGAAATTAAGAAGTCAAAGTTTTTGTGAAGTTTGTCCAATATATTTGTTAAGTCTCTTTAAGGTTTGAAAACACAACAAATATAGATACAGAGAGTAATTGTCGGTCCACGTTGATACGGGGAAATTACCAAGTTCCGAAATATAACTATCATATTATCAATTAATACTAATACTAAAAATAACCAGCACCGAGTAACTAACTAGCTGTAACTAATAAATCTATTTCTAGACTCCATTGAAGTTACTTGGTTAGTTGGTCTGATCTGGCCTTAGCGTAATTAAAATAAACTAAATGTAGTGTAGTATTCTGTTGTTTAATTTGGACTAATACACGACGACACGAGAGACAGCTGTCAAAATAAAAACGTACCATAGACAAATTAATAGACAAAATGTTATCGTTTTAAATGTGTACCGGCGTCCATCATCTCATTAGAACGCGTGACGGCCACTGGCCGGTGTAGTATTCTTACATTGTTTGCCATAAAAACGTACACAAACATTCCAATCGCGCCGTGAAATTTTGTTGTCGCGAACAATGGCGTCCACTGGCACATTATACTGAAAAATGGCTTCAACTAGAACCGCCACACAGTACACGTGCGGTCGCTGCCATGAAATCGAGCGTTGTAACGGTCAATTCGGACGGACGGACACGGGTTGAGCAACAATAACTTGTGGACGAGTTTTTTATTTACTTTATTGTGCAAAAAATAATCTAAAACATAGTAAATATAAAACAAAGTCGCTTTCCGCTGTCTCTCCCTATATATGCTGAGATCTTTAAAACCACGCAACGGATTTTGATGCGGTTTTTTTAATAGAGTGATTCAAGAGGGAGGTTTATATTATGTATAATAACATCCATTATATAGTAGAGAAATGCTGTTATTTTTGAGATTTCTAATGTGATGTCGTATATTTACAGTATAATTATATTGTGACACGCTAACTTAATTCTATATTCGGTTTTCATCCTCCTTTATCAAAACAATAATATACGCTGAGGGTCAGAGCCTCTTGATTTTCAATTTTTTTTTCAACCGACGTATTTAAAAATCACTAACGTGGTGACAGCTATCGCGTATTATTTGAACTAATCATACAACAATTGTGAAACGGAATAAAGTTGTGAAGTTACAATTGAGTATTATTAGACAGTTAAGAAATCATTACCTAAGTAACATTACTTTAATCTGATAACATGACTTTCTAAAAGTAACGCTTGATAAATTAGTAACCAAGTAAAATCCTCTTTTAATCGTCCAGCACATGTTGATGATACGCACGATGAGATCTCCTAAGAACACGACCATCGCCTATCTTGTTCTCTAACTGAACAGACCGACCCCGGGACTGCATAACGAAATGCATAACGTGTCCTTCGTACAATGGAAATACTCGGAAATACTTCGTACAATGAATCTAGGAGAACGGAAGGAATGCGCAGCCCGCAATGTCTAAAGCAAGACAATAGCGGACACTAACGACGGAATTCGACATTCCGAAGGTGGAATGCAATTACTCCGCCGCTCTTCTGCCAACACTGTTCATTTATTGGTTATATCGATATTCCGAGTATTAGAAAATAGTGTTCGCTTGAACGTCTATGGCACTTTTCCATTTAATCTTTCTCTATAGTTACGAAGATAGTTCTCATGGACAGTACAAATATCTACGCTTATCACATTATCACTGATTCTGATCAGCTATTAAAAAATGTTGAGAACATGATAAAAAGAATCTGTCAAGTCTGTCAATCTGTCAAGACAGAAGACGGCGTCAGTGGACTACTCAAAGAATTTATTACATTTAAAATAAACGCACTAGATACATATTATAATGGTTTTAACACGCTCCGTGTAAAACATGAGCAACCTTAGTGGCAACAAAAAAATATAAACGCAATTATACCCCTAGTTTTGCCAATTAATTCCAACTAACTTGGATACACCTACACTCGTCCGCACGTGACTTAGATCCGATACCAGAGTAAAGTGAATCTTTGGGGAAATTAACACAGAATAAGCCAATAGTTAGTTAGTCAAGATGTATTGTGTTGTAATTTTATATAATTGATTTCGTTCGGTCGGCGGGCGCGCGCGGGCTCTGTAATATTAATGAGTGCCTTAGACGTTCATTAGGTAAAATCAATGTATTTAACTATTCAATGCCCACAAATATATTTTATATTATACAACTAGTAATTAACCGGCAAATTTCGAGATCTCACTCAAAGTCAAATTCAAATTCAAATTGTTGTAGGTATTCATTATAAGGTACATACATACACTCAATGAATGTCATCTTACTTCGGCTTCGTGTGCCCTACAGGCTAGTAGACCGCTACAAAAAAGCGCATGAAAAAATACTCCCAACACTCTTTTAAATAACAAATCACTCAAATAATAATCAATCAAATAATCAAATAATAATCTCTCAAATACTCAAACAAGCTTATAGCGCAAATGCTTGTCTCGAATAGAAATCGAACCCACGACCGTTTGATGAAAAATTTTTTTACCGTGAAAAATAAGCTCGTAATATTTTGAAACGCGTTAGATACTCACGCCTCTCGCCGCCCTCTCGGGAGCTTTAATAGCTGCCGCGATACCTCAACCATTCGTAGCGGTTTTCGCACATGTCACTATTTCATTTCCTTGCAAAGTTACTGCTATATCAACAATTTAGCTTGGAAGCTTTTACCACAGCTTTTACTTACGATGTTAACAGAAATATGAGTGACAGTACCGCTCTACCAGTTTTTACATGACTGCTGGTAACGTAGCTTACTAAGTTACTACTGATAAATGATCTAAGAGTAGCACGATTCCTAAACCGTCAAATTCAAAGTTTGTGATAAACACGTTCCTACTTACTGAGATTATCCAAAACTAAGTTGTTATTTGTGACGTCATTACTCATGTAGACTGAAAGAAAGCCAAATTACTTACAATACGTATCATTTTCCTGTTCTCGTCCAATTTAAATAAATAATTAATAGACATAATAATTGACTATTGACTGCCTCGTTGGTCGTGCGGTTGCTAGCGCGACTGCCGATCGGGAGGTCCTGGGTTCAAATCCCGGGT
>DWUN01001872.1:0-15299 GCA_018249975.1 Passova gellias | reverse complement strand
TAACCATGAGTACCTTTTAAAAATAAAGTAAATAAAATGTACAATATTTATCTGTAACCTTTCGTGAACTTTTAATATTCACGTAATATTGGCGCAGACATAGAAATTAACTAAAACAACTCATTTATTGATGAAAGCAGTGATAGCCTAGCGGTTTAAAGTTCAGTATCCCTCCGGAAGACTGGGTTCAAATCTTGCAACGCACCGCTGACTAGTTACGTGCGTTTTAAGTTTAAATTGAAATGTCACTCGCTATAACGCTGAAGGAAAACATCGCGAGGAAAACCTTTACACCTTAGAGCATGTTATAAATTATATAATGTTTCTGAGAAGTCCGAAGTTAGGAGTCAACAGTGCAACACTAAAATAAACAAATGAAAAGACCACGACTTAATGTTACCATGGCAACCGCTCCCGCTGTTTCCCAGTGTCCCAATTTGTTGCACTTCGTATAACTGGTATGACGACTTCGTGAACGTGACAATGTCAGTTACTAGCCGGCAATCGCCCCCCGGCCCGCCCCGGCCCGCCCCGCTCCGGTCCGCTCCGGTCCGGCATGCCGCGCTCCGGTACGGAATAAATTGGCCTGTCTCCAACCAAGTCGCGTATTTTTCTTCCGGAATAACAATTGTGTAGCGTCTCGCGAGCATGGCGGCTCTCGGAGTACACTCGCGCCGCTCGTTACGTTTATCAGCTGCGGCACTCTCCGTGCTCCGATTACCTTTTTGTGATCGTCACTAAAGACTGGGCCTCATGAGAGCTCTACGAGAATGATCGCTCTCAGCCGCTATGTCGGCCGCGGCTGGTGTAACAGTTTAACTGTGTAAATCAATTTCAGACACGAAACGTTTATTTAAAGCTACAAATATCGGTACATACTCGTATATAACTACGACATATTTCGTAAAATTCCTTAGATCAATACATACTTTACCATTAACGATGTAGAAATTTCATTGTTAATGAACAGAACTTAACTATAAATATTGTAATCTGCTGTTTTAAAAGAAGCAACAGAAATGCTCGTGTAGTCCCCAGCGGCCGGCGCCCGCCGCCTCACTTTACAGATCGCTCGCAGTCTGGCGCCGCCGGGCCGCGGCCGCTACGCCGATAGGAGTGCGGGTGCTCCATAAATACACGGACGCAGGTGTCCGGTTACTTCTATAAAGCGGTTGAAACTAGAGTAGTGCATTTGTTTTGCATTCTTGAAGGCTCCTCGATATTCCGCCAGTTGGGACAATTTATAGAGTGGCAGTGTAGTGGTCGATAGTACAGTTTACCACTGGCCTACGAGAGGGCCGATCGATTAAGGAATTACAATGAAGAACGCCCTCAGCCATGTAATGGTGTTTCACGAATGAAACAATACTGATGTATATAAACAATAAACATAGGCGCGTAAACGTAAAAACATGTCGATCGAACAAAGTGGAAAGTATCAGGAACGGGCCGCGCCGCGAGCGCGACGGTATGGAATAGGGTCAGCCGGGACAAACGGCGCGACGCGCTCTAACAAGCTCCATACAACGTTAATAAGGCACAGGTGCGCAGGAAAGAGCTTCAATCCGCCGAGTGACGCAATCCGGTAAACACTTATGTGTGTGTCGGGCGGCGGGCGACGCGATTTATGGAAGGTCATTAACATTATTTCCTTTTTAAGGCGGAAGGAAATAGGAAAAGCGGTGCACGGAACGGACACGTTCGTTAAGCCGGTCATGTTTATAGCGCGAAGGACGTCGCCCGGACGCGGCCACGGCGACCGCGCGTGCACACATGCTCAGAGCGTTCAGTCAGTTGCACTCCGACGTGGCCCGTAGCGAGCAGGGACCGGGTAGCGTAACTATTGCGGGGTGGTGCGACGATGAACGTTCCAGATTTAAATTTCAGATGCCTGTGAAACCTGGACGTGCTCCGCCACCGTTTGTTAAGAGTAGACTTGCAGGCGTGACGACATGGAAATAAAGCTGACGATATAAAAGAAGTCTGTCCATATACTCGTGTTTGTAACCGTATAACTCTTTATGCCGCTTTTAAATTCAATTACTTTATGTTTTTTGTTAAAGCTACTTTAATTTGATAAAGTTTCACGTAAATTTACTTTCAGGGGATGTAGGCTTCGGTGGTTACGTTTATCGCTATGTACAAACCGGTTCGTGTGGCTCAGTGGCGCCGAGGGAACCGCATATCCAAGTTCGAGGCTGAACTTGACCAATCACGATCGTTCTCCGCTCCGCTCTGCTTCAACCCTTTCATTAAACAGGATGAGAACGAAAATAGCGCGGCAATGAAAGTTCGTTTAATCTTCACGACTGCGATGCTCACCAAATCAAAGTACTTTGAAATTGCAGTATAAAAAGGTTTGACGGGAAATTTTACTAAAAATCTTTACGACACAGAACTTTTCGGTAAAACTTTGACTTATAAGACATCAAACACGTTAATCCAAAAAATATTTTTAAATGCCTTTCCAGTGAGATTTTAATTGTTTTATCTTCCATATCCTCCAGTCTAAAAGTAACAAAAGGTAAGAAATCTGAAATCGCACATTACAAAATTAATCCTTTCATTTCTTTCAGATCTTTCAGAAGATTCTTTGAGATGACCGCGAGCCAGGGTCGCGTCGTGCCGTCGTCGGCCGAGAGGCGCGCGGCAGGCGCCAATGGCGGGCGCGCTTCGGGAAACTTTCCCCGTTTCTTACTAATATAATTAAGATCACCCTCTTCTCCATAGTTCGAATAACTGTTCAACTATTCGCAACTGTGGCCTCAAATTTATAAGTGCTTTTGGAGTTAATCGATTGGTTTTTCGGCGGGTCCCGGATCGATTAAATCGAAACAGTCTAAGCCAAACTGATGAGTTAAGGATTTTTTAGGAGTAGAAAACAAACATACCTAAAACGGTTTCTTGTCTCCTTTCCGGCATAATCTGCTCCGTTTATTACCTATGCATCTCCACATTTAGATTGTGGACGCATGTATACTGCTGTTTAGCAGCACAGATTGTATTAACGGAAAGAAACTATTTATTAAGCCTGCTTTATATTATTCACAAATTACATTCGTCTAGTTTTCGGTTCAATATAATTAAAACCATGAAAAAGGTGTCACTTCATACAACTGGATGCGTCCCGAGTTGGAGGGTGCGCCGCCCACGCGGAGCCCACTTTGTGCTAAAATGTGGATGTCTTTAACCTGCAGCGAGTTTACGTAAAAATGGCCTCGTTACAGAGCTGCACATACTAAAAACTCATACAGGGAATATCGACCCTCTTCCTCTAACGAGGAACCGCTGCGTTCTCTTCGCACGGTTTCAAAAAACAAACAGAAATATATTACGTTAGTTCTTTTGTGTTCAAATACTCTTGAACTCGTAGTTACGATGTATTTTTGTAGCGTAGAAGTTTAATATTTGCAACCCTTAAAGTCTCACGGCGGCGCGTCCTCCGCAGGCGGGGGAGGGGGTGATGTGGACGCGGGACCTGCACGGGCACGCTGCACCGTTCGTGGGACGACTGTAGCAGGCGCGGCCGCTGGTTCCCCTATCTTGTGGCTAAAAAATAATACATGAATTTCCGCGAAAGCGCAATAAAACAGCCCAATGGGTCGCGCTCCAGTCGACCTCTAGTTATGGAGGATATCCGGGCCCAGTAGTGGGATATAAAAAGGGTTACAATCGATTACAGAATCACAGAATTATGATGCCCAGCAGCACGATTTAATGGAGTTACTAATATCCTATCAACAACATAAATGTGAAATGTGAGCCGACTTCAACCACAAAAGAAGTGAAATCTAAATGGGTGCCAACTTCAATGGTCAGTTCTGAAGTTTATTACTAACAGCATAAAATATTTTATAACAATTTAAAATATCATTTCTTCTTATACTTAGGGTAATATAATATTGAAGCTTAAGGTTTGACTTGGCTAGTTCATAAAAATTCATTAAATAGCTACTAAAACAGTCACGGAAGAGCCTTAAGTGTACGTACGTGTACACCTTAAAATCACATTCAGACCGGCTGTCATCACTTTTGATTGCTCATTCTTACATTACAGGCGCTATAAATAAGTGTTCGTAATAGAATCAATAAATTATTTGAAAAACTTTAATAAAATGGTAAGAATTGACTAGATTCTGATTTATGTCTTTATACACATCCAATTTCCTATGTGGATGCCAAATATGAACTTTGTAAGTCACCTGGAACTGGGATTTAGTTTTTCTCTATAGATCAGTGATAAAATTGACGATTTTGGGACGTTAATATCTAAATAACTGTTTGAGATGTGTATATGAAATTTGGAGCACGTATTCATCTCGCGAGTTTCAATATATAAGCCACATTTGACACGTTTATGTGAAATAGTTTCTTAGCTATGAGGAGTCAAAAGTGGCTCCGAACGGTTCCTGAAAACTCACACACGGTGCTGCTCGCCGTTCTGTTAGCTGGACACGCTACCGTACGTCTAGATAATAATGATGATTTACTACTTTAAATATAAATGGAACGGTTGCATCTGTCCACTGTCACAGTCGCAGCAGGACGCGGGCCGGCCTGGAGCACGCTCTGGTAACTCCTAACTGCTATTGGAAAAGCCATTGACGATGACAGTTTTGAATTCAACAAATCGCGAAAATGCCACTCCAGTTGATCGGTGTCAATCGAAATTTGTGTCGCTGGATGTGAGCGAGCGATTATTGTAAACGGTAATTATGTATGTTCACTGACTTTTAATTTATAATCTATGCAAATACAGATCTTGGAACCCCATGACCCAGTCGTCTGCAGCTGCAAGTAACGTCACCCAAACGGGGACTACTGAAGGTGAAAAATAACATCTTTTTTGAATATTTATTTGAATACTTGCATGTATAACTGACATTCCAGTAAATAGTGTGCAATACGTGATCGCGTGTCCCCTGACGTGTGCCGGTTGTGTGTAACATGTATGAGTCTACTTCATCGTGTGTGTACAATTATATTCCGTTTAATGACAGAGGCGACAACAAATACCACGGAAGACAGTGCCGGGAGCGAATCTACGACAACATCCTGACCGTTGATGTGAATAAAAGTTCTGGAGAATAGCATTCGTTTCATTTGGCCGTCCTGCAGGTGACGAGCTGGCTGCCACCGCTTCTCCAGCCGCGCTGGAGACGTCTAGTCCGACACTGTCTCCAATGGAGGTTGACGGATGTTGGTTAATTGTCAACCATTCATCCAAACTGGGCAGGCGACATGTATATATGTAAGCTATCAGCTGTCCGGTCATCATACTACGGGTTTATCTGGTTTGGGATCAGATGGCCTCGTTTATTTCTCGATATTATCATTGCAACTGATATTCTGAGTGTTGAAAAAAAACAAGTGAAGGCTATGGAGGGTTTATTGCGTTATCGGGTGGCGGCGGCGGGGGGCCAGCGCAGGCGCACGGCGGTAACGTCGAGCGCGGCGACGGCGGCGCGCGCCCGCAGCGGCGCGAGCAGCGCGGGGGCGCTGCGGCCCAGCTCGCCGCACGCCCACTCCTTCACGTACGTGCCGGCCTGCGTGTGCGCCACCACGCGGAACAGCGCGCGGTGCTCTGCACGCACACACGCACACACGCACACATACCATCTATATCTCTACCTCAACGCAGTATAAGGCAGTCGCTTCACGCTGTCTTTACGCTTAGATCTTGTAAACTGCGCAACGGATTTTAATGGTTTTAATTCAACGGTTTACCTCAATAGACAGAATAATTCAAGCGGAAGGTTCATATGTAATACGTGCAAAGTATTTCTGTTTGTCGGTCTGTCTGTTACGGTTTCACGGCCTAACCGCTCGGCCAATTGTGACGAAATATGGTACGGGGATAGTTTGAAGCCTGACCATGAACACTTATATGACCAAGTGACTCCTAGATCAACGCACAGCCGAAGCCACTAAATTAAAGATTCTAAATTGTTGCCTAAAATAAAGCTAAATTATTGATGAAGTAGAAATAGTGTAAGTGAGCAGGGCGGAAAGAATTTTTGAAATTCCACCCTTTATGGGGTAAAATATGGAATGAAAGCTGTTAAGAAAACTGGTCGATTTAGAAATCTCGTGCGATTTAAGATACACGCTTTTGGTTATGAAAAAAGTAATCAATCATTGGTTCTTGGAAAAAGTCAATAATGATAGTAGTCTCACCCGGGACGTCGTAAGCGGCGAGGTCGATAATTCCCCTTGTCCTGGTCAGCAGCGGCCGCCGGTGCAGCACCCTGATGGGCGTCTTCTGGCTGATTCTGATCTTGACCGGGTCCCCGTGCGGCGTGTTGCGGTACTCGTTGATGCGCCGGATGTCGTCCTCCGTCACCCGGACGGGCTCGTCCGGCGACAGCTGTACAGTAACGCCTTAGGGTTATGTTATTTTAATAAGACAAAAACGAAGACGTTTATTTGCACAAATATGGGAACATTTACAGATTTTACACAATTATTAGTTCAATTCATATTTGACCTTTAACCGCATACAAATTTAAGAAAAACAATCAAGGTTCAATTATTATTACATAATATTCTGCCCGCAGCTTCGCTCGCGTAGAATTTGGTCTGCCACCTGAAGTTTCGTGAAAGATCATTTTATATAAATATATATTTTTTTGTGGATTGCATCACCCCTCAGCTCCCTCGTCGCGCTCTGCCGGGCGCTCCGCCGGGCGCGCTAGCGCGTTCCATTCGAGTCAATCACATTGTGATAACTTTTAAACTATTCGGCCAAATTACTTAGAGCGGAAGACAAAGTTTATCTACATGCGAATACTTCAGGCGACAAATGTATTGATTTTGATAAGAGTTTAATAAATATACTAAAATGTACATTGTAAAATAGTGTCCGATTTAATGAAATTTATGGTTCATAATTTTGGACATAGTGACTTCCACATGAGCGGTAGATATATGCTGTCGCGGACTTTTATTTAGAACTATTCAAGACAAACAATCCTACGGTACATCAACGGTTTAGGCAGGATGTAGGTAGGTGATCCCGGAAGTCTCCTTCTTGTCGCCCTTTACTCGCGTCGAGCGAAGCACGCTCGGTGAAGGAGATGTAAGCCGCATGCACGTAATTACATTGTCATATCGAGAGTGAGACAGCTTCACGCACAACGCCTCGTACGTCTTGCTCTTCGACTCCTCGCCCTTCTTCAGCTCCGCGAGGTCTTCTCTGCGAAAGGTGACAACGAATGATAATGATTATTGGGACGATCCCGCGTACGACTACCCGATGCCGCGTCAGGCAATCGGATGCCTGTGTTCCGGTGACCGGACACCGGATAAACATGCGACATAATACGATTAGGATCAGAAGTAGATTACATGAAACGGTGAAACGCAACATAATAAAAAAAAGTTGAGAGGTGTCAAAGGACACTCGGATGGAACGAAGTTCCTATCGATTAATTTATTATTTATTATGTACAAAACACCTGTATACACTCGACAAAAATAATCGTCGCGACACCACACAGTTCAATGCGAAATAGAAATGAAAATATCTGGCTTGCTTTCTATAAGAGAGAGAGAGACAGACAGAGAAACATGCGCACGCCGCACAGCTTACAATAGCTTACTATAGCAAAAAGTGTCGTTACAACTTTTCGTGAGAATATTTTCCGTCTAGCCCCCTTTCACAACGCGCGATAAGGAACTTCGTTCCAATAATTACGTTAGGAAAACAAAATTGGATAACAATATTCGTATTGATCCAGTCGTTAGTGAATGAGACTGGCCGCTGAGTCGGGGATTGTGGGGTTCGAGTCCCGTCGGCGACAAATATTTGTGATGAGCACGTATGTTCATTTGTTTCGTGATTGACTAGTAAAATTACCTACACAAGTATAGATATATAGTATGGATTTACACATTGATGCACTACCTAATTTGGATTCAGATAGCCTTATTATTATTAATGTCGAATACACATTTTTTGTTGCATTTTTTATGTTAATCACTACATACTACATTCATCTACGATACAACCAATAAAATAGATCGAACGCTGTAGAGAGTTTGAGATAAACAAAAAACTGTGAAAGCTTGCCCGTATTATTGATTTCCCAGAAGGCCTGTCCACTGTGTGCTGATATCCGCGCTCCTATAAAATTATACTCTTTTAGGCTTACGTTATGTCGTTATGAACGGTATTAGCTCCCATTGCCGAAGAATTTAACGTTTTAATCTGAATTAATCGTTTCGAAAACGCTTTTTTTTGCTTTAATCCTCGAGAGCCAAGCGATCGCATTTGTGGATACAGCCTAGTATGTTGAAGATATGCTTCACAAATACTTATTCACTCTTGCTTTGTAAAGTGTCGGGTTATATCTACTTTTCGCGAAAAACTGATGCAAGCAGACTGACATTATACGCCCCTTGATATTAACACTTTACAGCAGTTAAATTTTACCAAAATTAGGGCACGCATTTCTAAGATTTTATAATAAGAATAATAATTTCGAATATATGTAGTAATATCGAAAAATTCAAGTAAGCTGGAAATTAGCCAATGTTGTTTAATAAACACAAGGTCAACCAGCGCACACGATATGCATATTGGACTTTATTGAACAATCGTGCAAAATACAAGTGGAATTTTAGGATTTATTGTATTCAACGATTTGGAATATTCAAAACAATATTATCTCCCAACTCCAATCTGTGCAGACAGTACCCGAAAATAACGAGCAATTAAAATAACTTGGGATTTGGTGCCTCGCAAAACTAATTGCTTGCGATAAAAACTAATTGATGTTGTCCGTCCATAGCATCGATCCATTGTTTACATGTATATTGATGTAATATTACAACACGAAGGTGAGAAGACATCAATAAATGGAAGTAAAAAATCGGGTAAGCTGTATCGGAGATACAGATGCTTTGGGATTCGTAAAACGCCTCGTAAGAATGTATTTGTTACTCGAATGCAATAACAAATTAGCTACTCAAACAAACACACGTAAATTACGTTTGTTTACGCCATAAACGTTTTAATTATTCATTTTTGAATAATCCATGTGACGGTCATAACGCTTGTCTTTGCAATCGTACTATAAAGCATAAGTGATATTGCCATAACACTTGCCGTAAAACGTGATTTTTGAACGCGACTCTTAAGTGAGCGATTAGAAAAACTTTTCCCGTGAAAATAAACAAAGTGGTATGCTTAGAAGACGCAATGTGCGTTAATGTAAAATAAAATGCCGCAAATACTTCCATGCTATTACGATTATGATTCACAAAGGAATCGTAAATGTATAAAATACGCTCAAAAACTCAAACTTCATTTTTAAGAGTACCTACGTAATTCACATAGACTATTATCATGAATTATTTCATTTGTAATGAAGAACTGAACTTTTTACTTACTGAAGAAAGAAGAAAATTAGTTTCAGTGAGCAATTTGTCCAATTATAATGCACTCAATCTTAATTACGCTAAATTTTAAGAGAGAAGAGTAGCAAATCAATGGAAAGCGAAGACATGTCCAAAAAGTAGAAAAAAAAAATGCTATGGAAACATATCCAAGAGGACCGCAGTCTATAAGAGAATGCTTGAAGGTCACTTAAGGGAATTGGATAATTTGAATTTGGGCAAAAATGAGAATTTTCGAAAAAACCGCTGCGACTTTCGAAATATTTTCAACACTGAAGCTGATCAGAGCAACATGACCACGGAACAAGTTTACTTGGAATCAGTGCCAGAACATGGAACAACTAAGGTTACATCCGCTGGCTGCTGCATTCCAAAATTGGGTCAGCGGGTCATCGGTTCCGAGTTGCCTGTCATACAATGAGATATCTCTGCAGAGTCGAACACGTTTTGTATCGGTCGTTACCGAACTCCCCAGTTACCTCAGACATGAAGAAAAAGTTGGAACAGTTTGTTTTTCAACGTGCACTCGTAAATACTAGTGGAATATTCTTAGAAAATGTACTCTTGCCAACCGCTAGAGTAAATTAAATTTTTTGCAAGGCATAATATCATTGATGAATACAACTGAAAAGATAAGGCTGTGTGATCGTGCACCGTAAATGTTATACGCACTTGTCGGTCTTCCGGTCCCGCGCATCGTTAACACAGCACTTCGAGGGTTGAGTCAACAAGCTCTAATGGAAACATAATACAAGGCAGAGAGCACGAGGGAAATCTCTATTCGTGCCCGCGCAAAACGTGAAACAATGCACGAGCCTTTTGTTTATCCTTATTTGTTTTCTGTTTGCAAAAAGCACGTTCAGCTTTTCGTTTTGGACGTATTCAACCCTGACGTCAAATATTTGTTTTAATTTTGGGTCTGTTTGATTTGGTTATTAATTTTGGAAATCTTGTTTATCTTGCGTTGTTAAAGTGGTTTATAAATTTAGTTATTTGGCGAATTTATTTAACTGTGTTATGTTAAAAACGTTAAATTAAGAAATTGTATATCAAACGGAGTTCCTTCTCGTTTCTTAAAGAAGCACGGTAACACGTTACTTGAAGTAATAACAATATATATGCAATGTACGTACTTCACAAACGTCAAGGCTAAAAAAGGCGTTTTCTCATTACGCGCTGACATTAATCAGTGCGTAAACAAGAGATTCCATTACACGAAAGTGGAAAGCACGTCGCCATTCGCGACTTATTAAGACCATAAAACACCTTTAGCGCGGGCGGGGGGGGGGAGAAACTTTATTTTTATGCCGGTGCGTAAAAGTCACTTCCAGGCAGTGCGGTGGCAGAAGTATGACACTTGGGCCATTTCGGTCGTGGCGAAGTAGGTCATGGCCATATTATTACGACGCATCTCTTTATCAACGTGGGCCTGTTACTTAACTATTACGTACGATACGACGTACGATATGCTGTAAGCATCATTCTAAATCTCCCGGACGTTTTATGTCGGTGGCACATGAATCGAACTATAGTTAAGGGAATTCGGGTCAAGGTCGAATACGTGCACACTCGGCGGCTTCCCTAAGGAAACACCAATGAATATGAAATGAGAACACGAAATCACGCTAATAGAGACTTTGGTCGGTAAGTACGTACGCAAATAAAACGTGACCGTCTATAATGACACAGTGCGACAAATAATTTACTTAGATAACATATATATGTATATCGTTGTCGTACCTAGCCCTGGCTACCATGCATACTTGATTGAGACTTCTGTGAAGAGGACGAAGGCTTTAAATAAATAAAAGCTTACTGTTTCCTATCTTTCCCGATACTTGCAACTTAGAATTAGTCATAACAGGAGCGAATAGGCACTTTCTGGGCAAGAGTGCCACATCTTAGACTGCATCTCACTTACCATCATTTTATTTCGTTATAAAATGCAAGCATATTTACAAACTTTTTTTTAAAATCGTACAGTTGTTCAATTTATCCAAAATTTAAACAAGACACATTGCAATTCGGAAGATACGCATCGAAATCACAGATTTAATTAAAACTTGTACACAAGTTCGATTGCACTGTTTGCTCGTGGAACACCACGCGTCTCAGAGCAAACTGAAAGTTAGGATGAATGTAAATTAGTGCCACACGCTCTGCACCCATCAATGTATTACATTCGTGCAGCTGTTGAATTTGTAATTCGGGATACGTTTAATTTCAAAGTTACTGGATCCCCAAGAATCAATTGCACTGGTCCGTTAAGACACTCAACTTAAGACATTAACGGACAAGAGATGGATGGAGATAGTGGAAAGTGAGAATTCAAATGTCGTAGGAATTTGAAATGCAATTATTTTCTTTCGCTTTATTTTTTTCCATTGCTGCAGACAAGACGACTACTCTCGTAATAAAAAGAATTGAAGCCAAGTGCAAATTGATTGGCTTCACACACCTCAACTAACATATTAAAGAATTCCTTTACCGTTACAGCGAGTAAAATACAAATATTAAAGCCTAACGATATCAAATTGCGCACGGTAACAACTCATCGCCAGCTTACGAAGTTTTTCGAAACTTCATTAACAGGATGAGTCATAACTTGTAACGGGATCAACGCCTTGTTTATTATCAACTGTTTATTTTATTCACCGCCTTACTTTATTATAAGCACCGTATTTTCCCCAATGTCTAAACACCTTTACGATTTGGGGAAACCTTGAGAAAGAAAAAAACTAGGGACAAAAGTATTGCATACATATTCTATTCGGGTTTTAGATTGCGGTTGAGACAGTCAGGTTTAGACAAACCGCTAACACACTGGGAATGTCAATTAGTACGAGATCCTCTGCACTTGTTGGTGGCCAAGATTAAAGTAATTACCGCATGCAAACTCAAATAGAGTTGCATCCGCAAGGTTAACAACTATTTGAGTGCAGTAAGAGTATGTTATACTAGCGTACATTTGTCTACATTTAACATTAGTTGAAAAACGAATAGTTTCATTTACATTACAAAATGTGACAATCTCTTTAACAATATCTATGGGAGTTTGAACAACGTTTAACCACGCAGAATCTCAACGCAATATTATTGAATAAAATTAATTTTAAAATACATATTCGTATAGACAATATAAAAATATGTTAATCACACGAATATTTGTCTTGTATAAGAATCAAACGCACAATCCAAGAATCAGCAATCATGTTCGCCCAAATGGAGCAAAGGTGCAGTGAAATCACTACATAGTATAAAACAAAGTCGCTTTCTCTGTCCCTATATCCCTATGTATGCTTAATTGTTTAAAACTACGCAACGGATTTTGATGCGGTTTTTTTTAATAGATAGAGTGACTGAAGAGGAAGGTTTATATGTAAAATAACATCCATTAAATAGTGGAGGAATACTGTTATAGTTTATATGTCAGAACAACGTATGCCGGGTCAGCTAGTGTAGTGTAAAACAAAGTCGCTTTCCGCTGTCTGTCCCTATGTATGCTTAGATCTTTAAACTGCGCAACGGATTTTTAATAGATAGAGTGATTCAAGACGAAGGTTTATATGTGTAATAACAACCATTATATAGTAGAGAAATACTGTTATTTTTGAGGTCTCTAATGTGATGTCGTCAATAATTGACCATAAAGCAAAGTGATCTGCTACCGTGCAAAGCCGGGGCGGGCCGCTAGTTAATAATAAGAAAGGAAAGACTAAAATTATTATTATCATTATCATACCATCACGCCACGTTACTAACGGGGTAGGTAGAGATCACAGTGACAAATGTAGCTATCATTACAGACCTGCTTAGCTTTTTCTAGATTGATCACTCTTCATACATACACGCCGGTTTCGGATACTTGTCAATCAGCCAGAAAGTAAATTATTTGCTAATTTTAACCCATAAATTCACCCAGTTATGGCAATTTTTTTTTAAATAAAGGTCTATATGGTTTATATAGTTTATATGGTATATATAATCTATATGGTTTTTAAATCCGTTTAATACTCTAGTACTAGAAACGAGTACCATAGGGAGATGGTTTTAAGCTATTGTTGTTTGTTGTATTCTTTTTCAATATCCCGGTTTCTTCACGTTTTCCTACATTGTTATAGAAAGACATTTAAAAAAAGAAATTATACTTACCCGTAATGAAATTTATATCGTAAGTTTTCAAAATATGCCGTAAGAAAATTTGCCAAACACAAATCAATGACGCTCAGTTAAAGCATTGTTGGCAAGTTTAATAAATGTTTTGTAAACTAACTCCTAAACAGTTTTCCTTACTCCTTCACTTCTGATAGATGCAGTTGAAAAGAACAACGTGAAGAGAGATGATTTTTAAAACTTTAACTATTCAGTGTTGGCTTTTATATTTAATCTGTAATATATTCGTCTGCTATGGAAAAACTTCAGAGGAATATACTAAGCCGGACATAGCGAGGGCCGGCAAACGCCCTATGTTTACAAGTTAGTGAATTATTATTGTTTTTATATTATTTACCGTAGTTATTTAAGTAAAGTTTAATCATTTTATTCACTTAATATCTGTTGTGATTACCTAATTGTTAAGTAGTATTATTCGAATAGAATATAATAGTGAATATAACAACACAAATCACGCGAGGTCCCAAACGGGGTAGGCAGAAAGCATCCAGTGCCAAATATAACTATAAATAGTCCTTGCGAACCTGACGCGCTTCGATAGCCAATATAATGTGCCTTAAATACTTAGGCATATTTTTCACAATAGCTTCGTAAACTGTTCGAAGTGTCAGGGCGAATTTTTATTTAAGAATTATATAATTATGAACATTATGTTTCAGGGAAAAGTACTTCGGTAGATACGAATAATAAGGTGATAGTGCAGATACAAAATTTACCTACCATCGACCTTGGTCGGAAGTTCCGAACTCCTTGCAAATCTGGCAACAAATGTGGAAAGGTCACAAACTTTTAATATCATAATTTTTTAATCCCCGTAAAAAATCTAGCCGCCATTTTTTATGTCAATTGTAATGAAAAAGTACAAAAACATACGAGTATTTTTCTAAGTCAAAATAGTTGACAGATTGTGCTTTGTTTGTATTATTATAAAAGTTCGTTAATTTATTATGAGCGACCGCGTTCAGTCTTGATATATCAACATCTTAAATGTAATTTTTATTTAAATGAAAAGTGCTTTTCGTATTTATTTGAAATGGTATGCTCTATGAGAGCCATAGTTTTTGGTGTGATCACAATTTTGCCGCGCTACTAGTATCAGGAGCTAATATACATTTAGAGAATATACATTAAAAACGGATTTTATTTTCAGGTGATCAAAAGACTAATGGTGCCGAAATTAGCACAACTGGAAAATACCATAATGGGCATCATGAAAGATCTCTCTAAAATGCCTCCCGGCTCACGTCTGCCGGATAAGTATACGAAGACTGAACCTATAAAATTATTGCTAGACCAAAATTACAAGTAATTGTACACTCTTTTATTTATTACTACGTATTAATATATATATATATATAGAGGTTCTTAGCCTCAGCGCGGTTACAGGTCGAAAATATTTTGCAAAGTATGGCAACACTTCGGAGTATTATATCCTTAACCGTTGAAAGCGTAGAAGGGAACGGGCATCAAATTTAAAAATACAATACAAATTATAGATAAAAAAGTGGTCCAACCATACATTTGAAATTCAACATTAAAATACGATCAATAAGAGTTTTCTGTTAAACAATAGCTTGGTGTATTTTTTTTTTTTTTTTTTTTTTTTTTTCGTCAGGAAATGCAGTTTACGCATGTCCCGGCCGGGGGAGCCGGGGGGCTGTGGGGCTCTTGGCCGAATACGACCAAACTACCCCCTAAAACAGAACGGAAGGGGGTCGGGTGGGGGA